>CAUYRT010061225.1:0-28690 GCA_963574885.1 Lepilemur ruficaudatus
AAGAAAGTTCTCTCTCATACAACCTAGACTAGTTTGCAAGAGTGTTCGTGGGAGGTCGGAACCTGGAGCAGTTGAAGATATAAGCCTCTCAGCATGGAGCCCTTCCCAGGCTTGGAATACCCAGACTTAGAAAGGCAGAACTCACAGCCTTTATGACATTTTGATTTATACTTGGTTAATTTGAACACAGCTAATATTGCAAAACAATTTGTAGCGTCATCTCTCTGAATGAGAGATTTTGTTCACAATGTTAAAATCAGCTATGATATTTACACAGTCAGGAAACTCAACTGAACTGATCAATTCTGTAGTCAGCAGGCTTTTTTGGGAGCTTGGAATGGATACCACTGCAGCAGAACTCCCTTATCAGAAGACTTACCATTCCTGAACTTCAATTTTTTCATTTGTAAAGAGAAAGAGGAGACCTTTAAAATCTCTGAATCTTATACACACACACGTACATATATATATATATACATATGGTCTTCTTATATGTATTCTAGACTCTGAGGCAAAATTCCTAGAGAGTGGTTATAGTTCTATAATAATTAGAGCATTAGAAACTGCATTCATCTGGTTGTATAAAAGTACTGGTGTGTTTATTCAAAAAGCAATCACTTTATCTTGCATAATTAGTCACTCCCATATCCTTGGTACTCAGCATGGGTCCTAGGACATTGCAGAAAGTCAAAATGTATTTAATGAACAAATGAACAAACCTATAACAAGTAATTTTTGATGTCATTTATAGTATTATCCTTAGAGCTGCACACCCAGGACTTTGCCCTGCACCTGAGATTTAAAGCACTTGCTCTGTTCCTGCTCTTGCTGTGATCCTGTGATCCTCCTCCTGGGCTGAGGAGTCCCCAGAGCCAAAGGTTCATGTCCACCTAGAGCAGTCTTCCCCATCCCCACCTTGCCACATTCCGTCCAGGTACCTGAGATTGGACAATTACCAGCTAAACAGCCTCCAGCCTGCGTCTACATCCTATTTTTGGCCTCTTTCCTGGAGTTCCCTCCCAGAGGCGTGCTGTGCTATAGGTGTGCTACCCCAAAGCCCAAAAGTGGCCAAAGACAGGCTGCTCCCAGGAGTGAAGGTGGGCAGAGCAGGGAGGCGAGGTCCAGGAGTCTCCACTTTACTCTTGCCCCAGGTCTGGTAAATGTCAGGGACAGGCTGGGCTGTTTCAATCGTTCTCGCCCCACATCCCAACTATACTGACACATACTTTTCTTTTTATTGGACTTAGAAAGACTCAGTGCTCATTACAACACACCTGAACGAACAGAATATTGCAAGGAAAAATGCATTTGAGTAGTAACTGAAAACCTTCTACTGCATAATCTCATTCTGGATTAATGTGTTAGGCAAAGTACAGGTTCTTCAACCCACGGTTTATGTGAGGATCTGATATTATAACAGTTTGTAGGTGCTGATAGAATGATAGCATTTATTTCCTTTCTAACGCCCTCTCCAAATCTTAGTTAAAAAGAAGCTTTGTTTACTTGGTTTTCCTGGTGTGGATTTAAAATATTTCCATTTTGCATGGATATGTTAACATTTGACCATCCATGTGATGTTCCAATTGCTACTTTGCCTTTCAAAGGTTAAAACAACACCCACCCTTAGAATTACCCTCACAAAGCACGAGGAAATGTCTCCTAAGGCACAGTGAACCAGCTAGGCTTCATAATTAGCTTTTGTAATAAAGTACTTAATCGGAATAGAAGCCCTCACTAATTACAGCAGGAAGTCGGGGCAGGCGGTTACCACAGCTGGGCTGACGCAGGCAGAGGTGTCTGGGAATACACACCCACGAGGGTCTAGGTCCGCTAGGGAGCCCCAGGCTTTAATTAGCACCAGCAATTAAAAATGAAAACAATCCTCCATTTTCTCATTAAAAGATGAAAGCCCCTCCCCCAACACCTTACTCTGAATGATAATTTTGCCACAGCAAAGATCCTCTCTGCGTCCCCAGCCACTGCTGATTACCGGGGACAATGGTTACTCCCAGAGCTGCAGGACCCCAGCCACCCTTTCGCTTGCTAAATTTCAGGCACCTTTGCATAATGGGAGATTGATTAGGGTTAATAGACTTATTTTTACAGGTCAGGACACAAAACACTTCGGGTTGTGAGCGCTCTTGCACATAATATCAGAAGCTATAAATCAAACCGCTTAAAGGAAGCAGGAGCTTTCTGTCTCTGAAGGTTGGTAACAATTGCCTTTTGTTTCTCCTCAGCTACTGTCTCCCTTGTGTTTCTCCGCTGCTTCTTGTAAATGCAGCCACAGCATCAGTCTGACAGATGGGCCTGGACTTGGGGTTATTTACTCTCCTATTTTTCAGAAGCCTGGAGGTGAGGGGTGACCCCGGACGGTGCCGTGGAATTCCTGTGTTTGTTTTACCTCCATTTCTAAGGTAACCGGTACTTAGCAGCAGCTGTAACAACTGTCAGCATCTGTCAATCTCACCTAGACCTGATGGTCAAAAATAATACAGCTGGATGAAGAGATTTAAAAATTAAAAATGAAGGAAAATCAACCCTCGGGGGAGAGTTCCAGTATTTAGTCTACGGGACACAGGGCAGACGGCTGGGTCACGGCTGCCACCAGCATACTATCCCGAGAAGCAAAGCCATAGGCAGCGGGAGCCTTTCGGAGTCTGTTCTGAAAGTCACTGCAGAAAGAATAACTGAAAGGAAACTGTCTCAACAGCAAGAAATATTAGAAAATTGCTTCTCTAGAAAATTCAGGAAAACATTTAGAAAAGTATCTGGCTATGAAAGTCAAGAACATGGAGAATTTGTACCTAATCCTCAGCGCTTTCTGATTCTTTTCTCTGGGTGAGGGACAATCTTAATCCAAGGGCATTTTTTCCCCCTTCTAATCAAAAGAAAGCAAAGCTTATTTGTAGATATAAATTGGTTTCTTCACCAGTTTCACAGAATCACCTCCAAGATGACGCTTTATTAGATTCTGAAATGCTATTGGGAGGCCTGGCTGAGGACTCAGCAGCGATGCCTTTGGTGACATCAGTGAGTGTCCCAAAAGCCTTGCTTCTCATCCCCTTCTTTGCCTGACACTTTTTTTTTTCTTTTTTCCCACTCAGAGCTACATGCCTTAGCCACACGCAGGCAGCGAGCAGGTTCCACAGAGCTGCTCTCGGGAAAGCTGGGAGCTGAGAGAATGAGCCCAGAGGAGTTTAGGCGGCCGTCAGGAGTGGGAGGGAGGAAAGCTGAGGAAGGAAACAGGGAGCGTGGAAAAGTACACTTAGAATCTGGTTCTTACCTTACGGTAAGCTAATATGGATGCCCCTCCCTGTTGGACAAGGTAGAAATGCTTAATGAAGTCTACACAGAACGTTTAACAAGAAAAGTAACTGTAAGTCCCCCGATGCCAGTCAGAGCATCCCTATACCCCCGCCCCCACTCCAGGAGCCTCTGGCAGCCTTGGTGAAGGTTGGGGCCATCAGGCCTGGACTCAGGGCTCTGAGCTGGGGCTAATGTTTCATTGCCCTAATGGGTGTGGAGGAAAGGAGATGTATCTCTGGCCTTGCATGAGGTGAGCTGCTGGAACTGAGATCCCTTTTATACAGCCAGGATCCTCAAAGGGCTCCAAGTTTATAAAAATGAAAAACTTCATCTCCTAGCTTGAGAAAGCATAGGGTCTGTCTCAGGCTCTAAGTGGATTTCTAAAAATCAGAACATATCCTTTGAGAAATCTAAATGGCAAGTCTCCACTAAGCATGGGTGTAAATTCTGAATTTAAAAGCACGATGTGATCATCCCAAGCTGAGAAATTAACATAAAGTGGTCCAGAACTCACTGTGCTCCTGGGAAAAGCAAATAGAACACTATTCTGCAGAACTGCTCAGGCTGTGCAAGACATCCTCAGTGAAGAACTTTTATCAAGGAAGAACTCACAATAAGAAAATTATAATCCAGACAAGGAAACAAAGAACCATGAAGGAGAATCATCAAGGTAACAGATAAGAGAACTAGCAACCGAGAATTAGAAACACAGTAATAAAACCACCTGAAAGATTAAATTTACAGCCAAGAAAATAATCAACAGAGCAAATAGACAACCTGCAGAATGGGAGAAAATATCCACAAACTATACATTGGATAAAGGGCTAATATCTAGAATCTACAAAGAACTCAAAGAAAATCATCAAGGAAAACAAAACAAAACAAAATTCCATTAAAAAGTGGGCAAGAGAGATGAACAGAAGCTTTTCAAAAAAAGATGGAGAAATGGCCAACAAACATGAAAAAATGCTCAACATCACTAATCATCAGGGAAATACAAATTAAAACCACAATGAGATATCACCTTACTCCTATTAGAATGGCTTTTATTAAAAGTCCAAAACAATAGATGCTGGCATGGATTCAGAGAGAAAGGAGCACTTATACACTGCTGGTGGGACTGCAAATTAGTACAACCTCTATGGAAAACAGTATGGAGACTTCACAAAGTACTTAAAGTGGACCTACCATTTGATCCAGCAATCCCGCTACTGGATAGCGGTATCTACCCAAAGGAAAAGAAGTCATTTTATCAAAAAGACACCTGCACTTGAATGTTTATTAAAGCACAATTCACAATTGCAAAGATTTGGAATCAACCCAAGTGCCCATCGATTCATGAGTGGATTAACAACATGTGGTATATGTATACCATGGAGTACTACTCAGTACTCAGCTATAAAAAAGGATGGATTAGTGCCTTTTGCAGCAATTTGGAAGGAATTGGATACCATTATCCTAAGCAAAGTATCTCAATAATGGAAAAACAAACACCATGTGTACTCTCTAATAAATTGTAACTAACTGATGAGCACACGTGCACAGAGGGAAGTAAAATTCAATGGAAATCAAGCAAGGGGAAGGGAGAGCAAAACCCTACCTAATGGGTGCAATGAACACTATTTGGATGATGGGCACACTTATAGCGCTGACTCAAGCAATGTAACAAAAACATTTGTTACCCCCTTAATGTTTTGAAATAAAAAAATAAAAATGTGATTCCAAAAAACAAAACAAAGTGAAAAAACAACACCTGAAATAGATTATAGCATGAGATTGAAGATGCTTGTATTGTTTGGAGAAAGCAGAGAGGATGATGAACTATGCTGAGCATGTTTTCTAAAAGAATAAAGATAACTGAGAAATAGAAAAAGAATGTACAACTTTTAGACAAATTGAAGAAAACAGTAACTGACCCACACCCCCATCTTTTAATAGAAGGCATGAAAGGAAGAAAATAAATAGACAATGGTAATTTAAAAACCAGAAGGCAGAGAAGAGTCCATATAAACAGTAATTCTAATAAATGTAAATGTATCACTCCCCTTTGTTAAAAAACAGAGATTCTCAGATTAGAGTAAAGCATCAAATAAGAAGATTCACTTATAAGTTATTTTTAAGAGATACATATAAAATATAATGATGCAGAAAGGTTGAAAGCAGCTGTCACCTTAGCTGTCAGACAAAATCAACTGTATTAGAGATAAGAAGAGTCTTTTCTTATGGAAAAGCACAAGTCACTTGGAAGATCCAACAATCTTAAATTACACAGCCTGAAAATATGTAATGCAAAAATTTCCTGAATACAAGATGAATCCACCATTACAGTGAAAGTTTTAATATCTGTATGATTTCCTGAAAAATGGAGATCAAATTTTCCTAATAATGTAGATGTTTTAAATAATGTATCACAAAGCTTAATATAATGAACATATTTAGAATGTTCACCCAATAAAAAGAATGCATACCCAATAAAAAAGAATCTACATATTTTAAGTGTACATAGAATAATTATAAACATGTCCATATACTTGATCACAAAAGAAGTCGAAATAAATATCAGCGAAATAATATAAGCCAATCTATGTCCTCTAATGAATATGAAGATTATAAATTAATGAATAAAAGATAATTTTAAGAATATTCTATTCATTGGGAAACTAAAAACACTTCTTAATAGTTGATGGGTCAAAAAATAAATCAAAATTATAACCATGAAATATTAAAAACAATAAATAGAAATTGAAAACACTTTACATTACAACCTGTGCAAGTAAAGTGACACTTACAGGGACATTTATAACCCTGAATACTCTAAATGCTATATTAAGGAAAACAAGAGACTGAAAATTAACAAGTTAAGTCAGGAAGTTGGAAAAACAATGGTGGTTACTAGAGGCTGGGAAGGTGGAGGAGAAAGGGGGTTAGGATGGAAAGAAGTTGATTAATGTGTATAAAATCATAGTTAGATAGAAGGGGTAAGTTCTAGTAGGGAGATTATATTAAATAATTTATTGTATATTTCAAAATAATTAGAAGAAAAGAATTGGAAAGTTCCCAATAGAAAGAAAAAAAATAAACATAAATGTTTGAGGTGATGGGTATCTCCATTACCCTGACTGGATCATTACATATTGTATACATGTATCAAAATATCATATGTACCCCACAAATGTGTGTAACTATTATATACCAATAGAAAATAACATTCATAAACAAAACAGTGACAACAAAAACGGAAGTTGGAAGAACAATAATAGCATAAACCCTCTAAAAGTAAATGAAAGGCAATAATAAAGATAAAAGCATGAGTGAATCAACTAGGAAAAAAACCCATGAAGGGTAATAAAACAAAGCAAATGGTGTTAGTAAGTATGAAAATATAGACAAACTTGACCACATTCTGGATGAAAATAACTATATTAATACAATTATTTTCTTAATAAAATAAGAGACAGGTTGAATATATCTATAACCTGCAGAAAAATTAAATTTGTAACCAGATTCTGTAAAACAAAAATCTAGTAAAAACAAAGAACCATGAAGAAGCAAAGCATCTTTAGACAAGAATACAGAAAGAGAAAGGCCGGACGGAGACAGCGCTCTGCTCACGGAGCCGCGCAGCTCGCTCCTACGTGGTGACACCGGCCTGGGGCGAGCAGGATCTGTGGCAGGGGTGCAGGGCTTTCAACTGTATCTGGAATATTTTATCTCTTTAAAATAGTATCTAAAATTATGTAAGTAAATATGACAAAATGGCAATGTTTGTTAAATGTAAGGCGTTGTACATTGGTGCCTGTTATATTTTCGTTGTCCTGTGTGTGGAAATGTGTGTGTGTACATTATACATTTATATGTGGAATATGCCATATAATGAATTGTGTGTCTGCGTGTGTGATGTGTTTTTGCAAAGCCAGCGACAGTAAGAAGGAGACAAAAAACACGAAAGGCCTTTCATGTCACGCTGAGGAGTTCGGGCTTTGTCCTGCAGGCAGGGCGCGCTGCGGAAGGGCTCTAGGCAGTAAGCAGCCAAGCCATTGTATTTTCTTGTCGGGAAGCTCACTCTGGCTGCAGTGTGGCCAATGGATTCGATGTGGCGGAAGCTGGAGGAGGCTGGAGGCAGAGCCATCACTGAAGTGTCACAGGGGTTTCAGGGCAGAGATCACAGTGTCTGGAACAGAGGAAACGACCGTGCAGAGGGACACAGAGGAGGTGGTAAGGAGACCACAGTGGCAGCCTCCGTGTTTCCTTGGGTGTGGGTGTGTCGGGGGGGAGGCCGGAGGAGTCTGGGATGCTCCCCCCGAGTTGGGCTCAGGCCTCTGGGTACCATTCTCCCAGAGAGTCCAGAGAACAGGAAGAGTTTGGTGAGGGAAGATCAAGGAATTAAACTTTTTGTCCAGCAGAGCATCCAGATACAGAGCTATCAGGTAGGGCATTCTTGTTTACAGCCCCTGTTTTAATCAAAGCTGTCCTTAGAATTTTAGGACTCCAGCATGGCTTTAATCTTCATCTGTCATCTAGAGATTCTTCGTCTGCAACTTACCACTGTCAAGTAATAAGCTCCTTTTGTAGCCGGCTTAGAGCTCTTGAAAAAATATAATAAATCAGAAATTAACTTCTGAATAAAATATAACCATAAGATGCTTCTTTAACTATTTAACATATATAACGTTTTATCCAATGTCTTCTAATTCGTCTAAGTTATTAATCTAATGATGTTACATAAATAAAATGCTGCATAAATATAAAAATTATTCTATTCTAACAAAATTATTTGCAAAAAGTTAATTCGACAGACAGAATGATAAGCACATGTTAATTCAACAGATCCTGAACAGGTTTCACAAGTTACTAGCTGGAATATAACGACCACTCGGGCAACTCAGTAGTGTAGGTTTTCTTTTATGTTAATTCTATGATATTGAGGAAACAACATAATTTTAGAACAAGAGAGACCATAAGGACACGCAGTTCATCATTGCCCAAACTATTCTTAGCGGACATCATCAAGATGTTAATAGATGTTCTGCATAAGAATGAAAAGGATGATGCGGTAAAGAAAGCTTGGGAAATGACACACCTTCGTTCCTCTGAAAAGTCCCTCTGTGAAGAAACATGTTTTATTTTGTTTGACAGCATCATTACTGCCCCATCTCACAACAGTTTTTTTTTAATGGAATATCAGAGGAGCATTTCGTGGAGGGCTGGCACAGTAATATTCCATGTGGCCCGGGGTGGACAGTGGAGACTCAGTTCATCTCACAGACGGGGAAATGAAGGGTAAGAGTCTACTCTGCGTGACTCGCCCCAGGTCCTGCAGATGGTCGACGCTAAGCCAGCACCAAGATTCGGGCCTCCCGGGCCCCTGACTCAACAACCTTCCACTGGAACAGCAGCCGAGGTGTCCATATGGACAAACAGCATGAGCGGGGTTGAGTCCTTTTCTGCCTTACACGTTCACATTTCCGTCCTTAAGCAAAGGGTTCTCAACACTCAGATTCACCAGTGGCCGCAGCTCCCTGGACACCCAGCTTGCCCCCTCCAGCACGGTCCAGGGCTCTGCCCAGGCAGGGAACTCACACTGCGTGTTGAGGAGTTCCGGACACTCCAGGATGAGCAGGACACAAAATGGGCAGAAGGGCTGAGTAGGACACAAATCCAGGCTTGAGACAAAACCCAGGCCTGCCATGGAGGTTGCGCACTGCACAACTGTGCTCAGTGGTGTGAGAACACCCAGGAATTCTAGTTTCCTAGCATCAGGGTCTCTTGGGATGGTAAGAAACAGCAGAAAAACAATCAAGTTCAAAATCTTATGCTCTAGAGCCAGAGAATGCAATAAAAATAAGGATCATAAATTCCTGAACATTTAGTGAAGGCCTGGCTGCATTTAGTATTTTAACATCAGAATAACCCTCTGAAATAGGTGTTTTCACCCCATCTCACATTTAAGGAAACAGAGGTCTGAATGATGGGCTCTCAATGTTCTCTATGTCTCTCTTATCTTGTGTGCTCCATATTATATTTTTCCACATATTAACTAATCATAACTATCATTTATTGAGCACTTATTTTGTGCTAAAAACAGTATTATGCACTTTATGTATATTAGTTCATTTGCTCCCTACAACAGCCCTGTAAGGAAAGTACTGAAATTGTTCCCATTTTCAAGATGAGAAAACTGAGGTTCTGAGAGGCAGGTAGCCTACCTGAGATAGGAAGAGCCAAGAATGTAACTTAGATCTGAACACTATTGCAGTGGACTAAGGTAGCGGTTCAGGCATGGATAAGCTTCAGAACGTGGCTTATTAACTAAAAAATGGGAAATGACTTCGTTCAACAGGGACAAGTCATGGGTTGGCATAGTAGGGGGGATGAGGAAAGGAGAGGCGTTCACCCCTCTATCTCCCTCCAACGTGCTTTCTAGTTTGCTCATTTAAAAGTGAATTGTTGAATTTCCTGTTTGAGAGTTTAAGCTGGAAACTACCTTCTCCTCTGTGTCTGCACCTGCAAGCTGGGGTCCCCCCCCAACCCCCCCCAGCATGGCAGGTCCTAACTTTCACTGTGAGAGTCTTTGCTCTGAAGCCTGAAGCACCAGAGGGGAGAGTGGACTTTGTGAGCAGTGGAAATCTCAACGCTATTTCTTTTTTCTTTACTTTTATCAATACCTTCACAAGTTTTTTTTTTTTAATTTTCAATTTAACTGAGGCCATTGCCAGCAAAAGCAAGTGTTGGATGTGACCGCATCTTTTCTGGCTGTTCAGAGCAAGAATACATTTTATCACACCCAGCAGGGCTCACTAATACCATCTGTGGTGCAAGTAGAAAGTGTGGCTGCTTTTCCTTTGCCTGATAAACAGAAAGGGTTTTGTTTTGTTTTGTTTTGTTTGCTTTTAAAAATCCTTCTCTTTTGGTTTCTATCCCTGTCTCCTCCCAGCCCAAAGCGTAGACAGCTGCATAGAACTAACCCGAGAAGGACGAGTTTCTGTCTGCAGGACAGAAGGGTGTCCTGGTTCACCAGCCACTGCATCCATATAAAGGCATCGCCTTACACGTAAAGGTGCCCACTGTCTGAGGATGTGTTACTCAAGTTCCCACGTGTAAAGGGCTCACAGGGAAACAAAATGTGTCACAATACCAGAATATTCACCAATATATTAACCGTGTATAAAATCAGTCCCCAATTCAACATCCCTCCCGGTTTAACTTTAGGAATGGACCTGTCGCCCTCGTGGGCCCTGTCACCCCCCCCCCCGCAATGGGGATAATCACAGTGTGGTGCCGTCACATACACTACAAGAGCATTTCAAAGTGAAGTTGCAAATCTTGCAAAATATCTAGGACTTTATCAAGTCAACACAGAACTGCTGAAATTAAACAAGCCATTGACAAATGAGAATCTAGAAGACTGAGGCCAGGTATCAACTGAAGAAATGGAAACAAACAAGGAGGATCATGGACTGACCTCACGAGAGAATGCTTTCAACACGAATACATTTGAAGAGCCAGGTCTTTTAGAAAGTTGCTGAAGCCCTTGAAAATTTTTGCAAAAAAATTGTAAATTATACCTCAATAAATTTGTCTAAAAAAAAAAATGAACAACCTTTTTATTGTCATGTGCAAAAGTTAAGCATTGAGTGAGGGAGTCTCGGCATGCTGTCTTTCAACTTTCTCAGTGGAAATTAGACTCCCCCACCAAACCTGCAAACCAATACTTTAATCATTCTTTGTTCTAAGAAGTAGAGCATTGTTGTAATTTTAAACTAAGTTGTTAAATCTAGGCTAAAAGTAATTATTTTATTTTTCTATTTACTGCAAATGTCAGTCTGTTTTAAGTGGGTTACTGGTCAGTAGCCTGTCTGTGGGCCCCACACCCCTCATATAATGAGGATATAAGAGGGGGCATGATGGTGAGAGCGGCGTGTGGACCTGTGGTGGGGGGAGTGTGGACGGGGGTCAGTCTTCATCCTCAGGCACCGACAAAGCCAGTCGACCTACCTTCTGACATCTCTGCCATCCTGGTGGATTAATGGAGACTTCATTCTTCCCAGGTGCTTTTTCGGGAGCTGCTGAGATGACAGACTCAGGAATGTGGGAATTAAGTTGACTCATGTCACTGAATATCGATAGGACATGACACTGGCACACAGAAAGCAGGGCCACTACTAATATCCTTGAACTCAGCAGAATAGTGCAGTCCCCAGAAGATAGCCTCAGTTATTTTGTGAAGTAAGGTAATGCAGTATTTTTGAAAAAGCCAGAATCCTATTTTTCTGTATGTGGAAGCCAAATTTTAAAATCTATTTCATTATCAAATTGGGAATCAAAGATATCAGGCAGAGGGGATACTGGGATCCTTCCTCCCTTCTCTTTTTCCTTCCTTCTTCCCTTTCTCCCTCCCTTCCTCCCTTCCTTCCTTCCTTTCTTCCTTCCTTCCTTCCTTCCTTCCTTCCTTCCTTCCTTCCTTCCTTCCTTCCTTCCTTCCTTCCTTCTTTCCTTTCTTTCTTCCTTCCTCCTTTCTCTCTTTCTTTCTTTCTTCCTTTCTCTCTTTCTTTCTTTCTTCCTTTCTTTCTTTCATCAAATTATACAGTTACCACAAGAGTAAACAAGTCTTCCAAGGGTTTTATAAAGAAGTCCTTAGAGGTTAACTTAACATCTGTTTTCAAAGTCTTTAGGGGACCGTTAATGGAGAGTGTGTTCACACCAGTGCGTAAGTGGACTCATTCCTATTTCCCAATGAGATAAGAGCACAAGAAAATGAACACCAGAGACTTAGAGTCGCTGAAATAGAAATGTCATAATGACTCAAGCTCCTCCATGAGAAGCAAACAAGGAATTAATAGTATTGGCTTTCATATAGTTCTTTTGAGTTCACAAATTGCTTCCATATTCACTTTTGGTGGAAAGTTATCCTAATCCCATGAGGCTGGGCAGGCAGAAATGTCCAGCCCATTTCACATCCAGGGCAGGGCCTGTGTGGTGCTGTGGGCCTGACTCTCCTGCGCAGGGCTCCCGGGTGTGAATCCCTGTGCTCCCAGAGGATTGGGGCTTTCTGATTTCACAGCCCCTTGTCAAGGCTTAAGTCCTTGTTCTGAAGATCTTCTGGGCCTGGCCCTGCCTGGCTGGGTGTTTCCTTGTGGCCATGTGTGCCAACTATGCCCAAGCCCTTTGTATATTGGGTTTAGTGGTTTACTGGGTTCCTCCGTCTGAGGCAGATCCTAGTATAAGGACAGCCTCGGATTCAGAGCTTGCAGTCCAACCCTTTCTATGATCTTCAGCAAGACCTCACATCCCTGCCAGTGTTAGAGATTTGTAAGAGTCTACATATTCACACAGGGGCCACAGTGAGCAGAGCATGCAGAAATGGGGTGTGTGCTCTCCTGTACATAATAAGCACAGAAACTGGGATTCCATTTCTGTGACTGAACACAAATTCAGTCACTCTGGGGCAGGGGAGGGAAATGGAAGCATCTTGCAGCTCAATTTCTTGGGTGTCTGAGCAGGAGAGAAAATGAGGGATCCTCTTTTACAGCTTGGTGGAGATAACTTAAGCGGCCTTCAAAAAACTATGGAGGTGATCATCTCATGCTGGAGGAGCCATAACCTACTTTTCTGTTAGGGGAAAGGGGAGACTGAAATAGTCCAAAATTAGCCCATGATTGCCCCTCCACACACCCTCCAGCAAAAGAGACTAGAGTTCGATTTTAGATTCATGTTAAGATCATTCAGCTTAAGTAAATTCATATTTCCTGTGGCGTTGACTGTGATTCCCGTGCTGGTCGCTTACCTATTTGCTTTCGTGTCCCTTTTTCATGCATCCCTTGCTCGGCTCTGGATTGCAGCTATATTAAATGGGAGGTGTTGAGAGAGTTTGGAGGGTGGCAAGAAGTGAGAATTCAGGGTTTTTTTCCCTCCCTGTCCTTCCCCAGGAAGCATATCTGGCTTCTTCCTCATGGCTTCAGCATTGCTCCAGTTTCTGCTGGATGCTGGGCTTTGGAAATACCACCTTCTTTGTCCCTGCTGACATAGAGAAGAGAGACGGTAGCGACTCCTGCTGTTGTATCTCAGCTCTCCCATTACCTCTGTAACAAATTCTTTGATTGATTCCCTATTGTCTGAATACATGTAGCAGTTTTTCTTTCCCCAGTGAATGTAGCTCAGAGTCCCTGAGTAAGAAATGGCAGATGTGCTGGGCACAGTGGCTTGCACCTGTAAACCCAGCACTTTGGGAGGCTGAGGCAAGAGGACTACTTCAGGCCAGAAGTTTGAGACCAGCCTGGGCAACATAGCAAGATCCCATCCCCACAAAAAAACTTTTTAAAAAATTAGCTGGGCATGGTGGTGCATGCCTGTAGTCCTAGGGCTACTCAAGAGGCTAAAATGGGAGGATCTCTTTGTTTGAGCCCAGGAGTTTGAGGGTGCAGTAAGCTGTGAGCTTACCACTGTATGCTAGCCTGGGTGACAGAGTGAGACTCGGTCTCAAAGAAAAATGGCAGGTGAATGTGATAACTCATGAAGAATCATTAGATAGGTATTAAGATTTTTTTTTTTAAAAGGTTCTTTCTTGTCTGGAACTTATAGGTAGAAGATGACTGCTAGCCTTCCTTGGGTGTGGGTTCCTCCGAGCAGAGCACAGAGTTAGGTATGGACATATTTTCTAAGGGGACATGGATGACCCAGAGGAGAAGGAGTTTCATAAACTCCTCTCTACATTTAAAGCAGAGTAGAAGTCGTAACTTCAACACTGTCCTTAGATTACTGGTGGTCAGATAAATTCAGAAGGGAATATTACCCATGCCTACTTGACTCCACCATGTGTATTTATCTAGGAAAATTGGTTTTGTTCATGACTGTTAAGAAACAGAAGCTGGTGCACTAACCACTTTAGTGATAAAGCGTGGGAGGTCACTGAAGATTTTGTAACAGCTTGAGAAGGCACCTCCAGAGGAGGAGGCAGAGCAGAAAAAAAGCTTACCACCTAGCTAGGGAAGAAGAAGCAAGAAAGGCAGTGACCAACCAGGCTTGCATGTCTTGGGAGATCCAATATTAGGAACTATATATATCTGATTTCAGCAGGTACTCCTGCTGAAGGATCTGCCTTAAAAGGCTACAGACTTCCATAGGAAGGGGATGTAAATCCAAGAGAAGAAAATTGAGGAAGAGAACAAGACTGGGCAGAAGGAAATGAGGCAAGTCCTCTCTTGTTGTTAATAAAGCTATAGAAGATGGTGCCATCTCTGGTATGGCCGAGTAAGCTCCTACTGAACTGATCCTCTTGCACATCTTAACTGCAGGTTTTAGAAAAATTATAAAAAGAAGAACACTGAAGGAACTGTCAAAATAGCAGATTCTAAAGGGGAGTTGGCACTTAGAAGAAGAAAATGTCACTGGGTGAGTTTCCCAGGCTTCTAGCCTGCAAGCAAGCTACATCAACTCCATGCAGGTTGACTAAACTCTCATAGAAAATCCACAGTCCTTATGGCCCAAAAAATCAGAGGACAGAGTTTGTGACAACTACTGACACTAGAAAGTTGTGGGGGAGAGTATTCAGAAAAAGCAAGAGTCAGAGAGGAGAAACCTGAGTTGTGCATATAAATTCTGCCCGTATTTCTGGCTAACCCCTAAACAGGTATGCATGGGCAGACTGAAAGCAGCCTGAGTGTAAAAGAACTTAACTGAGATTTGAGATGCCAACCAAGTTGCCACTCAATTGCTCTGCAATTTGAGCAATTAAGTACATTACTCGCTGAAATGAACAATTACTACACTTTGGAATAATATAACAGAATCCAGAGTCAACACAACACAATATTTACCATATCTAGGTTATAATCACAAATTACTCAATATATAAAGAAACAGGAAAATTTAATCTATTATTAAGAGAAAACATGAGCAATGAGCCCAACCTGAAGATGCCCCAGATGTTGGGATTAGCAAACAAGGATTTTAAAGCAGTTATTGTAACTATGTTCCTTGCCGATATCCACGTAATCAATAAACAGAAAGGAAATCTTAGCAGACAAATAGAAACTATTGATAAAAAACCAAGTGAAATTATAGAACTGAAAATACATTACTTGAAATTTAAAAAACAAAATCACTGAATGTGCTGATCGGCAGAATAGAAGTGAAAGTGAAAAGCTTCTCACCAAAGTGGATAGTGCACCAGCTTCCGCTTCTTAACGCTCATGAACAAACCCAAATCTCCTAGATGTAACTTTGAAGATACATCAGTTGAAATTCCAATCTGAAAAGTAGAAAGAGAAAACTAATAAAAAATAAAAGTGAAGACAGTGACCTGCAGACAACATTGTAAGGTTTAACCTATGTATAATTGGAATCCCTGCAGAAGGGAAGAGAGATAATAGGGCAGAAAGAAATATTTAAAGAAATAATGGTTGATAATTTCCAAAATTGGGTAAAACCAAATTTAAAGATTCAAAATGCTCAGTAAATACCAACCAGGATAAATATACTTAAAACAGGTCTCTAGAAACAGAGATCTTTGCATAGTCCTGAGGATGAGAAAGAAAGAAAAGAACTTTTTAAGGGGAGATTTCTTTGGGGACTTTTCATAAACCTTGAAGCACTCTAACAGTTGGCCAAATGGAACTTTCGTTCTAAATTCAGTTGGACGAACTATTTAGCCACTTCTACTCTATGACTGCTGCAGCCAGGACTCCCTTCCTGGCCCCTGCACTTGGGGGACCTGCTTTAACGTCCACATCCCAGTTTGCTCCCCATGAAGTGAGGAAGCTGGGGCCCACGGGAGGCCCACTCAGAGCCGTGCTGCTCCTTCTGGAGCCCACTGCAGGCACTGGGGCACCTAAGCTCCTGAACCAAACAGCCTCAGGCCCACTTTTGGAGACTGTGAGGGCCTGTTTTCTGGGTCTGTTCACCAGACAGGAGACCAAGGGGCTGCTGGTGACAAGAGTGTTGGAGAAGGGGTGTGGACAGAACTTGGTGGTGTAGGTCGGGGAGCCCACACGTGAGCATGGGGTAGGGACCAGGTTTGCATTCCTTCTCTGGGTCACACAAATATTAGGGACAGAAAGGCATGGGGCATATTAGCTATAATCTGAGGGGAGAGAAGGGAAGTAACAGAGATGCTTAGGAACTTGCTTAAAGTCATAGTAAGCGGCAGATGTGGAATTTGCAGACATTGCCAAATTCAAATCTTGGGATTTTTAAAAAATTCTATTTTTTTCCAGTAGGATTTGTAGAAAAATGACTTATTCATGTATATTCATCCATCTAACCTTTCATTCAAAAATTATTCTCATTCTCTCTCTGCTTTGAAGGAGCTAACAGATGTGCGAGCACATGCGTTGCGTAAGGCACAATGGTGGCTGCAGTCAACGTTGTGGCCATTGTGCTGTGCCATCCAGATCCCCCTTCAATACAGACTTGCTGCAGCTGCTGGGCTTGCTGTCAGCACACAGGGTCCAGCTGTTAGCCCTTTCAGATGGCCTCAGCTGCAGAAAGGCCCCTCACACAAATACTTCCTCCTTCCCCTGGACGTTCACATCCAGTGACTGGGCGATGCAGGATGCAGACGCCCGGCTGTCTCAGCCTAACCAGGACAATGCTGAGGTTGCTCTGGATCACCCTGTGCAATGGGCCGAGGCTGTCATCTGGCCTTCGTGCCAGCTCTTGCTTTCCCTCCAACCATTCCTGCTTCATTCCCCTCCCATCCACAGATCTTGATCCCAAGTATATTCTTTAATAAATATCTTGTAGGTTAGACTATATCTCAGAATTCTGGAGAACCCAACCCCAACAGTGGTCCTTACCTAAGATACAGATAAAATCGCCTATGTTCCCTGTACCCTACTAGGGAAAGTGAAGTGTGAACACAAATTCTCACAGTATCAGATACATGTCAAAAGTAGAGGGTGTGGGTGCTCAGATCACTCTGTGTGGGATGATTAGTCTACCAGGGATGCCAGTCATTTCTTCCATGCCTGTACAACTCCTCATAGGGAGTCAGATCTTTCCATATGCCTGGAAGGAACAGTCAAAGGTGCCACATAACCATGTCCCCTCCACAGTTGACTGCTCAAGGGGTCAGCACTGGACCCAGGGAAAGTCAACCTGCTGGCTTGGCTTGGCCTGTCAGCTTATCTCTCTAAGAAATTTGGAAATTGGGAGATAGACTGTACTCAGTTTCCACTGGACTCCAGAATTGATGGGACAAACAAACCACCAGATGTATACAAAATACAGAGAGCTGGTGTACAGTGGAGCAGACATGGAGAGAAGAAGCACACAAGTGGGAACTTGGGACCCAGAGTTGGAGACAGTAACCCCATCCTCACCGACTCTGGCTCTTTCAACCCCCATCTCACATGAGACCTGGGTGCATTTCCTGCCTTAGGTTCTACAAGTTAGTCCTATATTTTCTATCCAAAAAATTTAGCTCTTTTTTTTTTTTTTTTTGGCTAAAGAGGTCTGTTTCTTATAATAATGCTGAACTAAGACATGATAAGGGGGAGGGATTTGAATTGGGAGTTGCTGGAAACATGAGATTTCAATATGGGAAGATAAAGGTACCATGGAAACCAAGACAAGGAGAGCATCACACACAGAGGTGCTGAGACACACGTTTGCTGGACGTATTTGCAGGATGATGGATTGTCCAGTTTGCCCAATATGCGGGGAACAAAAAGCAAAATCACAGGATAAACATTTGCAAGACTGGTGGGAAAACTTTGATTAATCGATGGAGCTGGCCAGGATTAAAGAATCTGTTTATTCTCTTTAGGAATTCCCAGAGGCTACAGCAAACAGGAAATAAGTGCAGAAAGCAGTAAAGGTTGGCTGTGGGAAGAAGTGAGGAAATAAAAATAGGGCAATGGTGTCTTACATGTGGCGGGGTAATAAGAAGAAATCAATGAAAATGGGCAATGAAATAAAAGGAATCAATGGGAACTAGCAGGGAATCTTGGCACCCTGCTGACCGGTAGGGAAAGGGTAAACTTGTTTCTTAGGCTTGACGTCACATTTGCCACACATGGCTGCACAGCTCCTGCCCTGCCCAAGGCCAAGGACTCTCCTCTGCAAAGGTTTCAAAGTGGACGGTGCCCCTGGGCTGTGCAACATGGGCTGCGCAACATGGGCTGCCTCGCCCGTGAGTCATGACTTTGTGTATCAACTCAACACCGTTCAAGTGATGACCATAAAAACCCCAATTCAAACTGTTTTTGAAACTGAGACTTTATTGGTTCGTTTAGCTGAAGAATGAAGAGGTGCACAGTCTTGGGGCTCAGGGTGATTCAGAAGTCCACACAACCGAAGTCTCTGATTCTTTCAAAGCAGCTCTTTGAGTATCAACTTTATCTTCCGGTTAGGTCCTATGATGGCCAGAATGGCTTTAATAGTCTCAGATCTTATTTCTTTATAACCTCCTTACTCAAAAGAATAAAATCTTCTTCAATAGTTTCCCCAAACCCTGATTAAATATCTCTTCATGTCACATGGACCTAAATTAGTTCATGTGTATCCAGTAGTATACAGGTTTAATGTCTCTCTCTCAAAAGAACCCCCCGCCCACCGATTGGTGCATTTGATTTCATGGCATAGATACTCTCACCATGGCTGATTTCAAATTACCAATGAGACGTCACTGAACCCAGAATTTGGAAGAGGTGCAGACAGTTGACTCTCTGAAGACCCTGGGAGCTGGCTCCAGCCCCCAGCTATGCCTGTCCCTGAACCAGTTCTTGGGCACAGGTCGCTAAGCTATCCTGATTGGTTTAGGGCAGTCAAGGGTAGCTTATGAAGCTGTTGGGGTTTGTTCCATCCTCCCACAGGTATTGTAGGGGTGGGGAAGATAGGTAACAGCAGGCTAGCTGTCAAATGTCTCATATGGATGAAGTTAACGCAGGAAGACGAGGAAAAGAAGGCAAACTGTTGGTAAAGAAGGCGAATGTGGGGTGAGGTGTGGCAGAGGCAATGAGCGGGTGCTGCTGTAGAACACGAGGCGAGGGGAGAAACGAAGAGGAGTTGAGGAGCGATGACAGATTTCCCTAAGTATTCATCCTCGCACTGAACGCTCTCTCTAGTGTGGCCCCACTTTATTTTCCAAGACTATTTGGAGGCAGTCGAGTGTGAGGGAAACCGGTCCCACGATCTTGGGCAAGTTGTGGAAGTGATTCTGAACCTCTGTTCTCCTCAGAGCTTTACCAGGTATCGTGAAGACTGTCAGATTGTAGGGCACGGTGGCCAAGGATGCAGTCTCGGCGCGGGCTGCTCCAACTCCAGTTCTATCCTGTGGGATCTTGGGTGGGTTGAGTAAACCAGTCTGCATCCCAGCTTTTGCATCTGTGAAATGGGGACCGCCACGGTGTCTATCTCATACAGTTGTCACGAGGATCAAATGAATTAATGTGGGTAAAGTGGTTCAAAAGTACCTGAGACACTGTGAACACTGCATGGAAGGGACAACAGTGATCATTATTATGTAAAGTCTTTAGCAGAGTGTCAGGCACATAAGAGCTACTAGATACACATCTGCTACACTTTATTTTATTTTATTTTTTGCTACATTTATTATTATGACCATCTGCTACTGCCTCACTCAGATTTTATACTTCAGCCAACGTTTACATTTCTTACTCTTTGCTCAAGAAATGATTACAAGACGGAGCAGAAAGCCCAGACCTCACAGGCACCTGTTCTTACAGCTGCAGATTTTTGTTTTCTGTGGGTTTTCCTCACTTGCTCACATTCTTGAGGTGAGACTGGGGCTTGGATATTCCTTGTCCCCAAGGAGCTCAGCGCAGTGGTTTGGCCACTGTAGGCAGGGTTTGAGTACTGAATTGATGTGTCACACAGGAGCACTTGGGCAGCTAAGAAAAGGAGTACATATGTGCATTTCAATGCATGAAACTCAACATATAAGGTATCTTGTGCCCTGGTCCTGGGTCTGGGCTTTTCCTACTGTTATATAGGAGAAAAGAATGGGCTAGTGTATCAGGCAGAGACCCGGCAGGAAACAGAATTCACCCAAGGTGTTTCAAACGCATAGGCATAGATGCAGGGGTGAACTAAGGAGTGGCAGGGTTAAGGGAGGCAACAAAGGAGGGGGAGGCACTGAGAGGCTGGTAACTGGGACACCCTCACCTCCCCAGGCAGAACCCTGTGATGGCGGCTTTCTGAGGAGGAGCCACCAGGTTGGAGCTGTAGTTGCAGACACGCCAGCTTCTCCAAGAAACATGGACCTCAAGTACGTAGGGGAAAAGAGGACAAAAATTTCTGACTTCGCCTTTCCTTCCTCTTCACATCTTCCATCAGTGCCACCCAATGGCTGAACAAAGAACCTGCCACCAAGGAAGCCCAGGTGACTCAGTCCTCAGAGGTCAGCCTACTAGAGCGTGGGACAAGACAGAGAAGAGCAGAGAATGTATAACATTAATTTTAAAAGTACATTTTATGTAAGATAATATATCAGAAATAGTATCATTTCAACATGTCAGCAATATAAAAATGATGATGATGATGATTTGCATTTTTTTGTGTGTGAGGTCTTCAAATCCAGTGTGCATTTTCTGGTCCCAGGGTTTCTCAATTCAGACCAGCCACATTTCCAGGGATCAATAGACACATGGGGCAAGTAGCTCTCACACTGGTGAGTATAGTTCTAATCTGTTATCAGTATCATTGAACTTAAAGATCGAAACCAAAAAATTATTGTCAATACAATAAAATGACACACTAGTGAAGAATAATTGTAAAAGAATATGCCATCAAAATCTTCTGGAAATCTAAACCTATGTTCTAGGATTTAGAGTGTTTATTAAGAGAGCTAATGAATGACTATTAGGTCCTTTTCTCTTTCTAAAAAAAGATACACTTTTTTTTTCAACAAACAGAACAAAAGGAACCGGCTACCCTTTGTTCAGAGAACTCAATGTGCAGATTGTGCACGGACCTCTCAACTTGAAGAACCAGATGTAATTGTAAGTCTGTTGTGTGTAAAAAGTAAGTCAGTGATAAACACATGTATCAAAATTATGTGCCTATTATAGTGATCTGTTTTCAAACATTTATAGAATGTTTACTGCATGTAAAGAATGAGTTTCTTCACCGTGACTGGTAATGGTCACTATTTTCTATCCGGAATTTGTCCTTAAGGTAATAAAGCTAGACAGTGCTCTTCATGGAATTTCAGATGGCTATGATTTCTTTTTCCGTTATAAGTATAGATTTTGATTTTGTTCTTTCCTAATTTTGTAAAATTTCCATTTTGTGATAATGTGGCTAATGTCCTTGCAGTTTGGGGGGGGGGTGTTAGTTGCTCGCTTTGGCTTTCCCAAAAAGATGGTTTTGTACACAAAAATGTTAAACTGTATCTTCAGTTTTTCCTGGTTTGTTCTCAGTTAGGAATATTTCTCCTATAACCATTGAGCCTCTCCATTTTTCTCTTACTGATGAAGGAGAAGGTGTGTACAATCAAATATGCATCTTCCTGAGAATACAACATAAGACTGCTGTATTGCTTTTGTATAAATATAAACTCCTCTGACAGCTTTACCTTTACACAGTGAAATGGAACAGAACAGGATCCTACCTATTGCAGTTAGAAATTGGATTGAGATGGCTCCACAAGCAACTGTTGACTGTGTGGTCCACTTCTAGCAAGCAAATCCAAGCATATATTAGAATACATTTAAAAATAATAAAAATTATGCAACTTTAAAGCTCTCCGGACCTTCAGCCTTTTCTCTCTCCTAGAATGTCTTATCTTCATTGAAGTACGGAGCACAAAATTCATTTGTGAAGGGGTGGGAAGATGCTCATGCTTTTCTGCCTGCTCTTCACAAAGACCAGGCAGCCAAGAAGGACTTTTCCTCTAGAAGCATGCGTGTGCCCATGTGAAAATTCTACGGCTTCTAGAATCATGTCGGTGACTTGATGTTAGCATTCTGAAAAGTCTTTATTCGTGTTTTAAGCACTTGATGAAGAGCCCTTGGGGTAAACTCCCAGCTAAAGATGGATGGCCTAAGTTTATTCAAAGGCCAAATAATTTCCAGACATTTATTTTGGATGGAAACACATGTCTTTGCCCTGGCAATAATTTCCTTGTGAGATATACAGGCAGCCCCCCACTTGCAAATAAGACTATTCAGAAATTTCATTCGAAGGTCAGTTGTTTGGAATGCAGAATGCTTTCTTTCCATAGAAATAATATTATAAATGGCAGTTAAGGACTGAGGCTAGCCCAACAATGCTTACTTAACCCAGACCTCAGTTGAAATAGTGCAATGGTGACTAGTGGAGAACATAAGAGCCACACAATATTCTATGAGTATCTCTGCTCTATCACTGTAGAAGTGGTATTTCATGGGGATGATAAATAGAGTTTCTGGGGCAGACTGACTATGCTTGAATCCAGGCTTGGACACATTCTTGCTGTGTGACTTTCAGTTTCCTTATCCATAAAGGGAATACATGAAGATGTATTTCACAGAGCTGTTGTGTGAGAATTTAAATACATACACATGCACGTCCATTAGAACAGTTCCTGGAACCCAGGAAACACTATGTGGTTGTTTGCTGTCATTATTGGCTCTAATAACAGGCAAGCTGCTGGTTCTATCGGTTCACTGATTTGTATTTCAGTGAACAAACAGCAATACTGGAGGATTATTAACAACACAATAAAATGGAAACAAACGTAGATGGTGTGCTTCCGCCCCCTCCCCCATGTTGCTGTTTGGGGAAAATAAGGGAAGTTAGAGGAAAGAGGAAACGGTTATAGGTTTTGATGTTGAATTGCCAGATACTTCAAATGATTTCCAAGGTTGAGAGCTTTTAAGAAGTTAAGTTTTTAAAAAGCATAAGCAATTCGGAAAACATGGAAAAGCACAAAAGAGAAAAAAAATCTCCAAATCTGACCCCCCAGAAATAGCCAATAGTAACTTTTATTGTGTTATCTTTTGGTATTTTGTCCCCTGCATCTACATAACTCTCAAAAATGATTCATAATTAAGCCATCCATAACATTTCGTAGTTGATTTATTCTCCTAGCAACATACTGTGAAAATTTTTCTTGTACTCTCATACTGTGTGATTTCTAATGGCCTTGTGGCTTCCATCATATGGACGAACTAAAACTGATACAGCCAATCCCTAATTGATGGACATTTAGATTGTTTCTCTTTTAGCTATTCGAAATAATGTTGTTATAATTATACACATGGATAAACGTTTACTCATGTTACTGTTTATTTCCTTTAACCAAGAAGTTAAATTTCTAGATATTTAGGCATAAATGCTACTCATAATTTAAGACATTTGATACATTTTGCTGAACTGGCTTCTAGAGTTGAATGTTCTAATTCATTTTTTTTTTTATTTTCCAGCAATGGGAATGCAATTTTCAGAAAGTTCTCTAAATTCTGACATTGAGACTGTATTTAATCCTGCCAATCTGTTAGATGAAAGGGACATCTCATGATTTTACTTTTCATTTTTTTAATCTGATGTTGAACATTTTTAATATGTTAATTGTCCATTTACATTTCTTGTGTCAATTATCTCGTGTCATTCTTTGACCATTTTTTGAACTCCGGACCTTGAGCGATCCTCCCGCCTCGGCCTCCCAGAGTGCTAGGATTACAGGCGTGAGCCACCGCACCCGGCCTCTTTGACCATTTTTCTATTGCTGCTCATCTTTTCAATTTTTTTTTTCTGTTTTTCTTAAGGAAAACCATTTCTCTTTTGTATTCATACAATACGAAATGTATCTAGAAAGTAAAAGAAACCCAAAAAACAAAATCCCCGCCCCTGGCAAACTTGCACCGCGTGGTCCAGGTGAGAAACTGTTGCTGGAAAGTGAGGTGAGTGTCACAGGGACTGTTCATAGCAGCTCCAGGGAAGAGAGATGAGGCTGAGAGGACCTTGCTCTGGGCAGGGGCATTGGATGCCGCGTCCAATGGCTGGAGCAGGCAGGAAACTCAGGAGCAGGCACAATCTGATAGTAGAACGGGTTTAATTATTATAAGCATGAAAAAATAATTGGAAAATTAAAACAAGAGGAGGCAGAATTAAGATGTAGAGGATTTCCAAACTATCAGACAAATTGAATCAAGCTATTTGGCTGCCTTTCTAGATGTCATTTAGATGGTCTCATTGATGGAGCCTATTTTTAATATTTTATGAAATAACAAGGATAACGTAGTCCAAAGTTGCTTCCTGTACCTACGGCTGGAGTGACAGTGCATTATAAGTGATAAATGCATAATTACTTTGTGATTTATTAAATTGTGTTTTGACTAGGAAGAAAAGGGCAACATCCACAGTAAGTTTTTAAATTCTCAGAAAATTTAAATCCTATTTTACCTAAGCTAAAACACTGGAGGGTAGGAGTCTTCCTCTGCCAAGGAAGTAGAATTATGAAACGGATAACTTGGCAAGAACGGCAGAACGTTGAAAAAAGTCAGCACATTCAAAAGGGGCAGAAAAGAACATTCTATACAGAGATTACACAAAAACACAAGTATAAAACAGAAGTGGGATGTCTGTGCTATGAAAAGATCGTACAGTGGGGATGACATAAGCGTTGGTAGACATAATGCATTTCGAGTTATAAATTATTGGTAAAATTTAATATAAAGTTTAGAATAATTAGAAATAAAATTGTGGAGATTGACATGCCAAAATGTATGGAAATCATATACTCAGGAAATCATACTATTAAGAAAAGAGTCTGTCATGTTCAACACAAATGGAGCCAAGAAGCTCGATACTAGGTTAGAAGTAACTGAGGGGTATTGCTATACTAGGACCACGGGGAAGGTGAGAAATACACACAGTTACAAAAAACCTGGAGGATGGGGTCAGGAGGGCAAAGCACTTAAGGTCAGGGGAATACTATCTGCAGCAGCAGAGCCACACTATGGACACAGACGGAGAGTCAGGGTAAGAGCGGAAAAGACACTCGGTGTGAGTGAGGAGGGATCTGACAACATGGTGGGAGATTCCAGGGGTAAGTGGGCTCTAGTGGGATGTAGCAGAGTGATCCAGTAGGTGGGTGGTATGTGCAGGGGCCAGGGAACCCAGCAGGGGAAGGCAATAATTGGAATTGGCATGGGGGAGTCTGATAGCAAGGCAAGGTCCCCTTGCTGACCTGGAATTTCCCTAGGAGACTCCTTTCCTATGGGAGCCTGATGCAGCCTGGCAGAGCCTCTATCCTGGGAGGGTGAATACTGGTCACAACTATGACTCATGAGACAGCCTGTTCACTCATAGATCTGCCTACCAATTCCTAGGTTGCAGCGGAGGTCTTGGCCCTCGGGAAAGCACAGGGCATAAACTACTAGAAGATAGAGTCCCTACATTTTGAATTAAAGCACCTGTGGTAAAAAAAAAAATCTCCTTTCTGATGATAGGGATATGGCCAGTGCTGAGGCAAGTAGAGGACCAACAGCTCAAACAACGCAAAGAAGAAGGAATCAAACAACAGCAAGAAGAAAATGGGAAAGGAAAAAAAAAAAAACAGGAAATCTATATTTATGCAAGTGTTTGCATTTGGAATAGAAACAAGTGCCTGCAGGAGAAAATAATGTTAGAGTGTTGGAAAAAATTATAAATTTGATAAGGCAGAAATCCCTTTTAAAACACTTTATTTATCTGAAATTTAGCATGTAGTTCTTGGGAACCAAATCCAGTCTTTCAAACACCCGAGCTTTAAAAAAAATTCATCACTTCAATGTAAATATTTCTACACTATATATAATTTTATCCCTTTCTTAAACAAAGTCTGTTGAACTTTTGGCAGAGACTCAGGGTGAGTATTAAAAACACCCAGTGCTGCTCTGTGGAGTTACACACCGTGTCTACTCCTCAGCACTCCAGTTCCCTTCTCGTTTGGGACGGTCAACTGTCATTTCTACAGTCAGGGTGACTCGTCATACAGAGCTGTTTCTTTTCACTCTCTCTTTAATTTATTTCTTTGTTATTCCGTGAAAGGTTGGACATAGTCAGGATTAAACTCAGTTCAAAGAAGGAAGAGAAATTTAGCAGCTCACACGAATAAACCCAGCAGAGGGGTAGTAACCACTATCACAAGGGACTTGGGCACCATCAGGAACACATCTGTTTCACTTCTCTGCTGCCTCTGGCTACATTGTCTCAATGCAACACAACTGCACAGTGAGTAATATGGCTTCTGGCATGTCCAGATATCATAACATCCCATGTTTGCAGAAGAAAAAAGGCTTCTCTCTTCCAATTTTATTTTTAGACACAAGGTCTTGCTATATCGTACAGGCTCGCCTTGAATGCCTGAGCTCAAGGGATCCTCCTGTCTCAGTCTCCCGAGTAGCTTGGACTATGGGCGTGCACCACCATACCAGGTTCCCTTTTCCAATTTAATGGGAAAGAAAAAATTCTAGAAAGAACTCTGATTGACCAGGCTTAAATCACACTTTCATTCCTTGACTTGTGGCAGATGATGGTGGTGACACTGTGCATGGCTGAGCTTGGGTCAGTTATTTACCACTTGGTGTGGGGGGCTGAATGGGGAGGGTCAGAGCATTTTACGGGAAGGGAGAATATGGCAAGAGGAGTGCTCACCTGGGAGAATGGTTGTGAGCCAGGAAACAGTTTCAGTTCGTGTTGGTTATTACAGATAATCAAACTTGTGAAGAATTCCAAGATAATGACTTAAATGAGGCCATGAACGAGGGCATCTGGAATGGGGCAGGGGGGAGGTGCAGGATTCCCTGGAGCTGCAGCTTGCTGCTGCGGTTCACTTATTTCCGAGTGGCACTGGATAACAGGAGTGTTTCTGTAAATACAAAATGAAAATACTTTCCTGTAATGCAAAACTTGTGGAATCTCTTTCTGCAGAGGTTTAAGGACAGAGTCGATACACACTTGCCAGGAACAGATGAGAAAACTAAGTCTGCAGGAAGCAGGGATAGACGGCCCAAGGTGCACTTTAATCCTCCACGTTTGCACAAATGTCCACTTAGGCACCACTTCAGACCCTGATAGGGTTTCACAAGGACACTGCTAAGGTCCCAGTCAAAAGCCTGGCACCAGCCTGAGTCTCCCAGATGAGCTCTGAGTTACACTGGCCCCCGGCTATGTCCCGCTGTGCCTCCAACCTGCCCTCAAAACTTAGTGGGAACGTAGCACAGCCTATGAACAGGTAACAGTAGATCCATGGGTAGAAGAAGGTTTACCTGCAACCCTAGAGAAGTGGGGCCTCCAGACAAAGATCCATCCCACTAAAACTCAGGTTCATTCGGGGCAGCCATTCCATTGAGCAGACCTTGGATTCTGTGATGTAACTTCCTGGACCCATAAGAACAGCAACGAGCATTAGGCAACGAGTTGGGAGAGAGGATTCACATATAGGTGTTCAAGAGAATCCAGAGGTATACTTTGAGTCCAGTCTTTGAGACTCGCTATGTCTGGATTCAATTCCTACCTGCATCCTTTGCCAGTGGGTGACTTGGGGCTAGACACGTCCTCTCTGAGCCGCGGGAATGATAAAAGGGCCTGTTTCATCCAGATGTGGAGATGGCATGAAACACTGTTGGGGGAGCTTTAGCACAGGTTCTAGCACATCATAAGCACAGCTTTTAGTATATTCAATAAATGCGAGGCCACTATTCTGCTAGCAGCCAAAGCGATGGCCTAAAATTCAAACCTAAGCCTATCACTTTTCTACTTGAAACCCTCCCGAGATCTCCCACTGCAATTAGAATGAGACTGAAAGCCCTTATCCTGGCTTACAAGTCTAAACGCCTTGGCTCTAGTCTTACTTTGCCAGCGAGTTCTCTATCAGCTTCTTGGTCATTCATTTTTCTTACTGCATTGACTTTCTTTATACAGGCAGTCCCTGGGTTATGCACAGCCAGACTCACAGTGGTCCGTACTTACGAACGTGCCACCAAGGCTCCCCACGAGGAGGATTTATAATCAAATAATTAAATTGATAATTCGGGAACCAGTTTCTTCCACGCACACAAACAAACCCGCACGGCGTGAGCGGTTCCTTGGCGCGGCGTCTGTACGCCGGCGGCTGGTCTCACAGGTGGACAGAGAAGCAGCTGATAGAAACACAACAACACGGAGAATCAGACGATCCAGAGCCAAGAAAGTTTACAGCAAAAGAATGAGCTGAGCCTTTCGTCTCGCTGAAGCAGGATTTGCTAAGCGTCAGGATCAAGATCCTGACACCGAGGGGTTTGCAAAGGTTTACTGCGCAGTTGGTGAGGACATCAGCTGCTACAAGGCCGTTTATGATGAAGAAGAGAAAGAGGCTGTGCAGACAACCCCAGACACCTTTTTCAAGAAACCCGCTTCAGCGGTCAGCTCCATCCCCCACAACAGAACCAAACCCTGGCTCTCGCACCTGCGCCGT
>CAUYRT010061226.1:0-11135 GCA_963574885.1 Lepilemur ruficaudatus
ATTGCTCAAGGTCAGGAGTTCGAAACCAGCTGAGCAAGAGCGAGACCTCGTCTCTACTAATAATAGAAAGAAATTAATTGGCCAACTAAATATATATAGAAAAAATTAGCCGGGCATGGTGGCGCATGCCTGTAGTCCCAGTCACTTGGGAGGCTGAGGCAGAAGGATCGCTTCAGCCCAGGAGTTTGAGGTTGCTGTGAGCTAGGCTGATGCCACGGCACTCTACAGCCCGGGCAACTGAGTGAGATTCTGTCTCAAAAAAAAAAAAAAGGATACTAAATGTAAAAGTATTATCACATGGTTTAAAATGGCCTTCCTCACCACAGGAATAAAATAAAATAGCTAAGATAGGAGAACTCTACTGGACAAATGACCCAGTTTATTTATCAAATCCGTGGCAAGAAAAAAAAGGCTAGGAAAAAAGAGAAAAGATCTTAAAAGATAAATAAGCCAAATGCAATGCACCTACCTGATTGGGACCCTGATTCTAACATACTAACCACAACGAAGCACTTATGAGACAATTGGGGAAACTTGGATACTTAGAAGATATTTGATGATATTAAAGAGTTACGAATTTTATTTAGGTGCAATAATGGTACTGTGATTGTGTTTTTTAAAAAAATATTTGCCATTTAGGGATACATGCTGAAGTATTATAGATGAAATCATTTGATGTCTGAGATTTCTTTCAAAATAATCTGGAGGAAGGAGGAGAGAGGTGTAAACAAGATTGGTCATGAATTAATAGCTGTCAAAGCTTGGAGATGGATCCAGGAGGATCAATTATCCCATTCTTCTTACTTTTGTGTATGTTTAGATAAGTCCATAATAATTTTTTGATAGGTCATCATGTTAAAAAAGTAGGAAGCTACTCCCTAACTTATTCCTATGTAGCCATTTTCAAATCAACAGGCCATATAATTTGGGAGCAGGAAATTTAAATGAGGACCTTCCTTGTCACCAAAAGATCAGACGGGAAGATAAGAAGAATATACACTAAGCAAAAATCATACCCAAGAAGATTTCAACACCAGGGAAAGCAGATACAAAAACAGCCATCCTTGAAGGAGCCTGTCACTTTGGATGGAACACGGGCCTTTGAAAAGAGCCTTGAGATCCTGCCCTACCCACTCCAAGACACCCGCTTGGGTATCTACTGGTGTCTTACCAATGTGCGAGTACACTAGTCTCCCCTGGGGAGTCCCCATGTTATCATGGTTAACCAGAATCCTGGGACACAGGAACAGTAACGGAGATGGACCACTTTCCTGGAGCCTGAGCCCACCGACATCAATCTCTTAGACCAGTTTTCAATGACAAAAATTAACAGATGCACACTGAAGAATGACTTATTTTACCTTTTAGTTTTCCATATTGATCTTTTAAAAAAAAATCTGGTAAACATATGCACACCACAATCCCTTTGGAAAACAGTTTAGAATTATTTTTTTTTTTTTTTGAGACAGAGTCTCACTCTGTTGCCTGGGCTAGAGTGCCGTGGCATTAGCCTAGCTCACAGCAACCTCAAACTCCTGGGCTCAAGCAATCCTCCTGCCTCAGCCTCCCGAGTAGCTGGGACTACAGGCATGTGCCACCATGCCCAGCTAATTTTTTCTATATGTATTTTTAGTTGGCCAATTAACTTCTTTCTATTTTTTAGTAGAGATGGGGTCTCGCTCTTGCTCAGGCTGGTTTTGAACTCCTGACCTTGAGAGATCCACCAGCCTCAGCCTCCCAAAGTGCTAGGATTACAGGCGTGAGCCACTGTGCCCGGCCCAGTTTCGAATTATTTACTGAAATATAAAATACGCACGCTCTGTGATCGAGTCATTTCATTCCTAGGTAAATACTCAACAGAAATGCATATATGTATGTGTATCAGGAGACATGCACAAAAATGTTCCCAACAGCACTGAAGATAATCCAATGTCCCTCAATAGTAAAATTCAATAATAAAATGAATAAAGTGTGATATATTTACATATTGGAATATTATACAGAAGTGAACATGAGCAAACTACAAATACACATACAACATGGATGAATCTTATAAACAAAGTTGAGCAAAAAAGACCTGCCCAGAAAGTACATTCCGTATTTTTAAAGAAGAACTAGTAATCTAATCTCTTGGTATTTTAAGACCAATGACTGAGTATTGAGTGCAAAAAAATTGCTGCCAAATTTGGGAACTAATCTAGCACCGCGTCTAGGCTCTGGGAAATAAGCCTGGAGGTACAAGAAATGAGTAGGTCATTTAAAGACAAAAAGACTAAGAACTTTCTTAGACTGAAAATAAAGCCTCTGAGTATTGTTGATTGTGGCTATGTGGGATTGTCAGCTGTAGGTAAAAGGCCTGAGCTGGCTGAGGGTGGTTGCTGCATATGTGGGATTATGGGTCCAGCTTCAAGACTATGGCTCAGCTGCCTCTGGTGCATATATGATGTGCCCAGAGGGGGCTGTTCCAGGTTTGCACTGGTGTCAGCAGGCTCAGTGGCCATGTCAGTGTTTGTCAATATTATTCCATTTCTATATAAGGTTCAAAAACAGGCAAAACTAAGCTATAGTGTTTAGCAATAAGTGTTAATACAAGTTAATACAGCTTGATTTTTGCATGTAGAAAATGGAAGCCATCTTTTCCTTGGCAAATTCTCACAAGTTATTTTAAGGTTCCCATGCCTGTTGATTTAAATACAAATGAGCTTTTGAATAAATATATTTAACACTCTATTCCAAAATAGTGACATTTGGGTTCTGAAGTATCACAAGAACATCCTAAGAATGATTTCAAAAGCATTGTATTATAACTAATGTTTAATTTAGGTCTTTTCCATTTTGCTAAGCCTTATACCAATTAAGCTAGTTTCCAGGCTATGAAAAGCAATTCAAAAGAATTGCCACATTCTCGGAATACTAGAAAACCAGTTCTCTGAGGATCATACTCTAAAAGTTGGCTCAGGCAAATTTCAATATGCAAATTTATGCTTTAAAATTAAGCTTCATTAAGATACAATTACCAGTTTAAGTGGAGGCTGATTTTGTAACCACATTTGGAACTTACATTCTTACTACTTTCAAACAAATGCTATGTAAACATGAAAATTAAATAATCAAATGATTCTTTGCCCTCCTTCTATACCACTTCTCACTTGAAACTACTGATGTACTTTAAAATACAAATCCTGAAAACATCCCTGAAAGGAAATGGAGTCCCTTGGCTTTGGAAATATACTTTAGGCAAGTTAAAAGTAGACTGCTCTGATCTCAGGAAGATCACAGGCATGAGGAAACCTTACACAGGCCCTGGGCAACTCAGACCAGAAGCTCTGCCCAAGCCCAAACAGGCCCTCTGCATTCTCCTGTCCTCACCTGCAAACCTTGGGAGCTTGGCCTGCATTCTCAAAGTTGGCCTCCACTCCTTCTAGCCCTTAAGGTTCCCCCTAAAAGTCTGGCTGCAACAGGGCCTATGGTTTCCTCCAACATCCCTTGTATTAGTGCTTTAGCTTGGGAAAAGGGCAGAGTATGATAAAAGCACAGAATGCAGGGACCAATAGCACTTACTCACCATTTGTGACACTGTACATACCCCTCACAAACCTGAAAGAGGGGCCAGGTGCAGTGGCTCATGCCTGTACTTCTAGTGCTTTGGGAGGCCAAGGTGAGAAGATTGCTTGAGGCCAGAAGTTTGAGGTTACAATAACCTATGATTGCACCACTGCACTCTAGCCTGGGCAACAAAGTGAGATCCTGTCTCTTAAAAAAAAAAAAAAAAAAAAACAAACCTGAGACTGAGAGGGAAAAGTCATTACACCCTCATTTTATAGAGAATTGAATCAAAGCCCAGAGAACTTGCAAAATCTGCCTGAGGTCACACACCTTACAGAGTGGAGCTAAGCCAAGCCACTTCTTGGTGCAATTGGCTTCCCTGCCTCTCTGTAGCTGTGGTGTCTGTTCCATTCAGTGGTTCAGAGTTAGGGCTTTAGGGTCAGATAGTCTTAGTTGGAGTCTCAGATCCATCACCTCCAAGCTGTGTGACCTCAGATGCATTACTTAACCTCTCTGGCTTTAGTTATCCAAGTCAAAGCTCAATGAATGATAACCATTATTATCACTTTTTTCTCAGATGCTAATCTATAGTGTAAACCTCTGTTCTCAAACTTTCTTTTGCCTACCAATCACCTGGGAAAACTTGTTAAATGCAGATTTCTTCTCCTGCACTTCCCTTAGGATTTCTGAGCCTGGTCCAGGAGGCACTACTTAAATGTTTTAATAAAAGTCCTGGAGATTCTGATGCAGAAAGCCAAGTTTTGACAAATAGCAATCAAGTGCTTCTTCCTCTGCTTTTACTCCTTCGAAATAAAAGAGCTCAGAAGACCCATAAATATACTTGTTTCTCTCAGGAAAACTCTGGCTCTAAGAGCTTGAGGTTTTTCCTTTGAAACAGATCCTAGTCCACATCTATTTTCTAGCTGGTGGCTTTCAAATGTGTTTGACCATAACCACAATAAGAAATACATTTTACATAGCAACTAAGAACATGCATGCATTTATATATACATATATAAATAAATTTTTCACAAAATAAGATCTTCACTATGTACATTGCTGAGACAACTCTTTAATTTCATTGCACAACCCAATAATGAGTTGCAAACAATAAAGAAGTTGTAATCAGTAAAGGCTGATAGTAAGATAACCCAGATGTTAGCACACAAAATTATAAAGAAATTACTGTATCCAAAGATATAAAGAAAAATATGCTCATAATAAATGAACAGATTAAAATCTAAGCAAATAAAAAGAAGCTATAAGAGGAACCAAATAGAAATTCTAAAACTGAAAAAATATGTATATTAAATGCTCTACTGAATGGGCTGATTGAGATGGTAGAAGAGTCAGTAAACTAGAAACTATCCAGTTTGAGAAATAGAGGGGAAAAAAGGATTGAAAAGAAGAGTCTCAGAGACCTGTAGGACAATATCAAGCAATCTAACATATAATTGGAGCCCTAAAATTATCAAAAAGACAAAAAGGAGTTTAAAAAAGTATCAAGAAATAATGGCCCCAAAGTTCCCTAATTTGGTGAAAACTATAAATTTACAGATTCAAGAAGCTCAGCAAAATCCAGCAGGAGACATAAAAACCACATCTGGGTATGTCGCTGCTGAAAACCAAAGATAAAGAGAAAAGCCTTTAAAGCAACCAGAGAAAAATGACTCCTTTCTACAGAACAATGATAGCTTGAATAGCTAACTTCTTATCTGAAACAATGGAGGCCAGAAGATGGTGGTGTAATATCTTGAAAATGTCTTTTTAAAATTTGTCAACCCAAAATTCTATATCAAGTAAAAAATATTCTTCAAGAATGAAAGCAAAATTAAGTCATTCAATAAATTTCAAAAGATTAGAATCCTACAGAGTATATGCTCTGACTGTAACATAATTAAAATAGAAATTAGTAACAGTAATATATCTAGTAACACCCCAAATATTTGGAAAGTAAACAATACACTTCTAAATAGTCAATAGGTCAAAGAATAAATCACAAGGAGAACTTTAAATATTTCAAAATGAATAATAAAAATACAATATATCAAATGTATGGGATACACACAAGCAGTGATTATAGCAGAGGTTCCCAAAATTTCTTGGTTCACAGTGACTTTATTGTCTCAGTAATTTCTTAAAGTGGCCCCAGGCAAAAAAAAAAAAAAAATTACATAAGAGTTCTATTTATTAAGTGAACTCACGTGTTGCTTAATGATGGCTTTACATTCTGAGAAACACTTCATTAGGCCATTTCATCATTGTGCAAACATCATAGGGTGTATTTACACAAACTTAGTTGGTATAAGCTACTACATACCTAGGCTATATGGTATAGGCTATTGTTCCTAGGCTACAAACCTGCACAGCATGTCCCTGTACTGAATACCGTAGGCAATTGTAACACAGTAGTAGGTATTGAGTATATAAACATAAAAAGGTATAGTAAAAATACAGCATGAAAGATAAAAAATGGTACATCTGTATAGGACACTTTCCATGAATGAAGCTTGCAGGAAGTTGCTCCGAGTGAGCAAGTGGTAGTGACTATGAAGGCCTAGGATGTTACTGTACACTACTGTTGACTTCGTAAACACTATACACTTAGGCTACACTAAATTTATTTAAAATGTTTTCTTTCTTCAATAGTAAATTAACCTCAGCTTACTGTAACTTTTTTACAGTAAGCTTTTTTACAGAAATTTATAAACATTTTAAATTTTCTTTAACAATTTTAAACCCTTTTGTAATACAGATCTTAAAACACAAATACATTATACAGCTGTACAAAAACATTTTCTTTCTTTAAATCCTTATTCTATAAGATTTTTTCATGTTTTTTTTTCTTCAGACAAGAGTCCCATTCTGTTCCCTGGGCTAGAGTGCTGTGGCGTCAGCCTAGCTCACAGCAACCTCAAACTCCTGGGCTCAAGCAACCCTTCAGCCTCAGCCTCCCGAGTACCTGAGACTACAGGCATATGCCAACATGCCCGGCTAATTTTTTCTATGTATTTTTTTTTGTTGGCCAATTAATTTCTTTCTATTTTTAGTAGAGACAGGGTCTTGCTCTTGCTCAGGCTGGTCTTAAACTGCTGACCTTGAGCAATCCTCCTGCCTTGGCTCCCAGAGTGCTGGGATTACAGACTTGACCCACTGCGCCTGGCCGGATTTTTTCTATTTTTAAAATCTTTTATTTTTTGTTTTTACTTTTAAAACTTTTTGTTAAAAACTAAGGCACAGATGCACACATTAGCCTAGACAAACACAGGGTCAAAGTTATCAGTATCACTGTCTTCCACCTCCATACCTTGTCCCACTGGAAGTTCTTCGAGGACAATAACATGCATGGAGCTGTCATCTCCTATAACAATGTCTTCTGGAATGCCTTCTGAAGGCTCTGCCTGAGGCTCTTCTTGAGAAGGTGTCACTTTTTCAGAAATATACCCATGGTGGTTTGTTTGGTTTGTTTCTTTTTTTTCAATCATAGATTTGCTTGCAAGCAGATAATGCACCATGAACATTCCTCTCTATTAATGAAAACCTTGCCCACGTTTTCAAAGTTTTTAAGAAGCTTCTGCTAAACTCTTCACTGTGAATTTTCTTGGGGGTTCTTTTTCTTCTCCTGCTGCTATAAGTTCTTGCCTCTTCTTCATCTATGCGTTCCTGATCCAGTTCCAACAATTCCTCATTAGTCAGTTCCTCAGGAACCACCCCTAGGAGCTCCTCAGTGGTATCCTCATCCACACCCAGGTTAAAGTCGTTTGCCTTCTCAACCACAGCCTTGTTGATTTTTGCAACCTCCTCATCCTTGGCAAATCCTTTGAAGTTATGGGCAAATTTCTTTAGTGTCTTCTTCCAGATGCCACTCATGCACTGCTGAGTGACATCATCCCAAGCCCAAGCAAGTTTCTTCATACAGTCATAGATGTTGTAATCCTTCCAGAGTTGCATCAGTGTCTTCTCAGCATCTTCCTCAGTTGCAGCAACAGCCTGGGCAAAGGTCCTCTTGAGGTTGTAGGCCTTAAAAGCTGCCGTAACTCCTTGATCCGTTGGTTGGATAAGAGGTGGTGTTTGGGGGAAGGAACACCGTTTTGATATTGGAATGAAGATCACCAATAAAAGGAGGATGTGCAGGAGCATTATCAACAATGAAGCAAAATCTTGAAAGGTATGTTATTCTTCAAATAGCGCTTCTCCATTTTTCAGGCAAAGCAATTCAGGAGAGCATCTTGGAAAAGGAGCTGGGTCAGCCATGACTTCTTATTGCTCCTATAGTGCACTGGCAGTGTGTGCTTATTGATACACTTGAAAGCCCTGGGGTTCTCACTGTGCCAGATCACAAAGGTTTTCCAATTTGTACCCTAATTAAGACTGTTACGCTGTCCTTAAAAGCCTTGAAACCTGGCATTGAACTGGCCTCCTTATGGATGAAAGTTCTTTCAGGCGTCCATTTCCAGGACAGAGAGGTTTCGTCATACCGAAGATTTGCTCTGGCAAGTAATTTTCCTCCACAATCAGCTTATCTGGAGTTGCCAAAAATTCTTCAGCTGCCTTCACATCAGCACTCACAGACTCCCTACTCACTTTCACATTATGTAATGAACTGTTTAAGCCACACAGAGGTAGCAGTAAATTCCACACCATAGTCAGGTCCAGCCTTTTCTAGCATAAAACAACTTTTTGCTCTGGCCTCGATCGTCATGGTGCTGAGAGGGATACACTTCTGTGCCTGCTCTGCAATGCAGGTCATTAGAAGTCTCTTCGTATGTGATGCAGGCTCTTCCTGAATTTTTGTTAGTCTCATTGCCTTCAGTGGAGCAGATCATTTAACAGCTTCTGTCACTTCACTCTTGTTCTTCAAGATCGTAGCTGTGGTGGAATGGGACACGCCTGACCGGAAAGACATAATCATCACTGAATTCCCACCTTTGTAGTCCTTAATCACTTTTAATTTTGTTACCAGGTCAATCACTTGACATGGCCTGTACTGACAACATTAGCCATGGATTTCTGTATGCTTAGGGGCCACGATGAACAAAACAACACGAGATTAAGTCAAGCACAAGAAGAAAATGATGTGATCAAGAGACAATACTCAGTAAATAAAAGGTGTATGAGGCTGCTGGGGCATAACATGGCATATTGTTTAATAGCACACTTTTTTTAAGTAGAAGGAGCACACTCTAGAATAGTGATCAAAGTATAATATAGGAAATACATAAACCATTAACATAGTCATTTATTATCAAGTATTATGTACTGTACACAGCTGTAAGTGCCATACTTTCATGCCGGCAGAGCAGTGGATTTGTTTACACCAGCATCACCACAAACACATGAGTAATGTGTTGCACTACATTATGATGGCTGTGACATCACTAGGTGACAGGAATTTTTCAGCTGTATTATAATCTTATGGGACCACCATCATAATACATGGTCTGACATTGACCAAAACATCCTTATGCAGTGCATGACTGTAGTTAGATCTAAATAATTTAATACGTATTTAAATCCTGACAACATAGTAGCCATTTGAAAAAAGAATACACATAAATTGAAAGAATAGATAATCTTAATATTTCATACTTAAATAACACAATTACATAATAATGGGGTGTGAGTACATGTTGAGCCTTGCACAACTTCTGAAACCTTGAAGTCGGATTGGACACCACCACATTTATTTTCATTTATTTCCATATGTATTATATGATTTTCACATGGTGCTTGCTTTTTATGATAGTTATGCTGAATACTCAGCTTCACAAAGATATAATCTCAAAAAGAATGTTATGTGATCTCATGCTGAAACTACGAATTATCTCAAGCTACATAGTTTGTATGTGATGTCCAACAGGGATCACTGTGTTTTCCTTGGATTTTTAAAATACCCCATGCTGCCCTTGTGCATTGGCTGCAGGACCCAGGATATCTTGGCACACAGTTTGGGAAACACAGGCTGGGAGGAAAATGCATCGAATTAAATGCATATATTAGAAGAAAGGTGTAAAAAGATAATTATAGTTAAATGTGGCATGTAGGTACAGGCTAGAAGGATTTGGAGAAGCATTATAGAAAAAGTGTAAATTGCCTTGAGTAGACTGTAAGTAGAAATGTGGACATTGAAGACACTGCCAGTGAGGGCTCAACAGGAAGTGAATATGCTACTGAAAACTGGAAGAGCGGATCCTTTTACACAGTGGCAGAAAGCCAAAGAGAGAGTGTCTATATCCTGATGACATCATTTCAGTCCCTGGACCCAGCTCTGCTTAAAGCCAGATGAGCTCCTAAACAATTAATTTTATATTCTGTTTAAACAAATTTAAATTAGATTTTTAATACTTGCAACTGATCATTAGTGAAATATGTACTAAATAAACTATGCAACTGTTGTTGAAATTAGGAGGCAAATTTTTTTATTATTTGCTACTGCATTTAATGCTAATAAATGTTGTAAGTTGTACAAAGACAGAATCCACCCAATACATCAACATTCAAAGAGAATATGAAACTACCTCCTTTTTTTTTTTTAAGAGACTGAGTGATGCTATGTTGCCACACTAGCCTCAAACACCTGGGCTCAAAGGACTTCCCACCTCAGCCTCCCGAGTAGCTGGGATTACAGCTGCTGCAACCAGCCAAAGCAGCCTTTGAGTTCAGCCTGTCTTCCGTACCGTGTGCTATGCAAAGTTCTGCATTTGAGCGACTGCCAGATCTTTATTTTTTACTGCACACCATAACATCCTGTGGAATTTACTGGCTCAAAGTTTATTATTAACACAAACAGAAATATGAATTCTAAAATCACATGGCGGAACTCTTGTTATAGTCATCCAAATGATCCGGGACATACTTGCATTAATTTTTTCTTATTATGAAAATAAAAACCCCCAAATATAAAAATTCTTGCAAAGAAATGTGGATCCAGGAGTCTACAGGCTTCAGTTTGAGAAACACTGTTGTAAGTGACAGAAAACGATTTAACAATTAAAACTGGGATGACTTCCTTATCATGGTAGGCAAAGCATGCTGAACATACTTCAACCTCTCCTGAGTCACTCAAGACTCACTATTCTAAACATTGACAATTCCCTAGCTCCATCATAACTTAATAAATTTTAGGATATGTATGTATGTATGTATGTGGGATACTCTACCTATACTAATTGGCCCCAAATTGCTGTGTTTGGGGCCCACATATCAGCTTTGGTTAGTTTTTCTATCTCCATCCCTAGCCATCAGTTTCCTTTTATCTTGTTTTCCTTTTATCTTGAGATACAATACTTTGAACTCCTATTTTCATTCTTAAAATGGAAATAAACATAATATGTATATCCTAGAAATTTTAAGAATTAAAACTAAGTAATTTATTGCATTAGTATCTCTCATTTAATTGCTCAGTAAATATTTGATAATCACTTATATATAAGCCAAGTTAGCTCCAGACTGACCTCTCTTCTAAAAGCCAATTGATATCTGATACCGCTGTTTAGAAATCTGAGAGGTTTCCTCAAAAACTGATTCATGTGATTAACTGTACACCTTGGTAAATTCACTGAAAATCATTTAATTATACACTTAAAATG
>CAUYRT010061230.1:0-19207 GCA_963574885.1 Lepilemur ruficaudatus
GAAAAAATTAGCCGGGCATGGTGGCACATGCCTGTAGTCCCAGCTACTCGGGAGGCTGAGGCAGTAGGATTGCTTGAGCCCAGGAGTTTGAGGTTGCTGTGAGCTAGGCTGATGCCACGACACTCACTCTAGCCCAGGCAGCAGAGTGACACTCTGTCTCAAAAAAAAAAAAAAAAAAAAGTATAGCACCTGCAATTATGCACAATATATAATATTTGATACTAATAATAGATAACTATGTGATTTATTTACTATGCTACATATTTTGTCATTATTTTAGTGTGCACTCCTACTTATAAAAAGAAGTTCACTGTAAAACAGCTTCAGAAACTCTTTCAGGAGGTATTCCAGGAGAAGGTTATTGCTATCATGAGATAATAGCTCCAAGCATGTTATCACTCTGAAGACATTTCAGTTGGATAAAATGGTGAGATGGAAGACAGTAATATTGATTATCCTCACCCTGTGTAGGACTAGGCTAATGTGTATGTTTGCAACTAGTGTAAAAAAAATTTTAAAGTTTAAAAACTAAAACTAAATTTAAAAGCTTCTGCACATCCAAGGAAACTATCACTAGAGTGAACAGGCAACCTACAGAATGGGAGAAAATATGAGCATGCCACACATCCATTAAAAGGTTGATAACTATAATCTATATAGAACTCAGGAAAATTAACGAGAAAAAAATCAAACAACCCCATTAAAAAGTGGATAAAGGACATGAACACAAACTTTTCAAAAGAAGACAGACCAATGGATAACAAACTTATGAAAAACTGCTCAATATCTCTAATTATCAGGGAAATGCAAATCAAAACCACGATGAGATATCATTTAACTCCAGTGAGAATGGCTTTTATCAAAAAGTTGTAAAACAACAAATGTTGGCATTTACGTGGAGAAATAGGAACACTCATACACTGCTTATGGAACTGCAAATTAGTACAACCTCTATGGAAAGTAATATGGAGATGTCACAAAGAACTAAAAGTAGAACTACCATCTGTTTCAGCAATCCGACTACTGGGTATTAACCCAAAGGAAAAAAAGACTTTCTATAATAAAGACATTTGCACTCGAATATTTATAGCAGTACAATTCACAATTGCAAAGATGTGGAAACAACCTAAGTGCCCATCAATATATGAATGGATTAATAAAATGTGATATGTATACCATGGAGTATTATTCAGCCACAAAAAACAATGATGAACTATTATAATACCTCTTGTATTATCTTGGATGGAGGTGGGGCCCATTCTTGGAAGTGAAGTATCACAAGAATCGAAAAACAAACACCACATATACTCACCATTAAATTGGCACTAATTGAATAACACTACGTGCACATATAGAAGTAACATTCATTGGGTGTTGGGCAGGTGGGAGGGGGAGGATAAGATGGGTGTATTCACACCTAATGGATGTGGTGCACACTTTCTGGGGGATGGGCACACTTGTAGCTCTGACTCAGGTGGTGCAAGGGCAATATATGGATTCAAAGTGTTTGTACCCCTATAATATTGTGAAATTTAAAAAGAAGAACAAAAAATGGAAAAACGTTTAGAGAGTAAGGATATCAAGAAAGAAACTGTTTGTACAGTAATATCATGTACAGATTTGTAGCCTATGAGGAATAGGCTATACCATATAGCCTAGGTGTGTCGAGAGCTATGCCATCTATGTTTGTGTAAGTACACTCTAAGATGTTCACACATTGACAAATTGCTTAACGATACATTTTTCAGCATATAGCTTTGTCATTAAGTGACATATAACTCTGTGTGCGTGTATATATGTGTATGTTAAATCATAATAAATACTCATTATTTTGTGTAATAAAAACTTTGTTATAGGTTTAAGTTTTCTCTCTTACAATGTTGTATACTTTGGCTTTAGCTTTTATTTAAATCAAGGCTGAATTAAAATATGTGCAGTGTATGATCTTGCATTCTATATTATAAAAATCTATGTAATATAATAGCAGAAAGTAGCTAATCCAATTGGAAGAAATATTATCTACACAATTTCAAGTAACTTTATTTGACCATATGCCTCTGCCAAAAAAAAGAAAAAATCCCGATTCAGCCTAAAGGAACCCAGAATTTTGATAACAGGATTATTTTAATTAATGAACTGTCACTTTCTGGGATTAAGACAACAGACCAACTGATTATTAAATTTTGGAAAAATTTTTTTCAATAATATACTGTTAAAAGTAGTTAGTTCCAAACTAAGTTTTGTCTTATAATTTAATCTTGCTTAAGAATATAGTGTACCTCTTAATCCAAAATATATTTAGGCAAGTAAAGCTTCAAGTATACACTAGAGTGAAGTATGAAGGAAGATGTGAACATTGCTCAATTTTAGAGTCTCTGTTCATAAGTAGAGTGATTTAGTGAGACGGTGAAATTTTGAAAAATCACACATTAACACTCAGCTCTTCAGTTACCAAATATATGATTTTAGAGAAGTTATTTAAGTGCTCAATCTCAGTTTTATCATCTGGTTGTGATAGTGGGATAATAAAATAGATAACATTGGTCTTGTAGGATAAAATTGATTCATCTCAGTCATTTGTAACTCTCTAATATTTATTCTATACTTAGAGAACTCTCTGATATGATGTCTGCAATTAAACTTAAAATATTTCAGCATAGAAAATGTTGCATTATATGTCTTTTAGTTCAACTTAAGCTATATTCTAGGGAGAGTCAGATACATTAATTAGGAGTACATGATCAGGTGTGATCAGCCAGCTTTTAATCAGAAAGTCCGAAGAGAGGATTATTAAGTACTATAGGAGATCCCCAGGTTATGGATGAGACACATTCCTGGTAACAGCTTGAGGTCGGCTTTGTATGTAACTCAGATTCCTGATGAATAGTACATATGGTAATGATAATAATATAAGCATAAGAATATTATAATGGCTCATATGTGGTAGTAATAATACAGTATAATACCATAATAATAATACTCCTCAAATGTAATAAGTTACAGAGACCATTGTGTTCTTTCTTTTAATTCAAACAAATGAAACATAAAAAACATACTCTTACAAAAAGTTTAGATAAGAGATAGGAGAAATTTCAGAAAAGAATATTAAAGGTTAACACTCATCTAATGTTGCATCAATGCTAGGCTAATAGAAATGTTACACTTATTTTGATCTTCTAACAAAATCAATAACTTTTCCATTTCAATAATTAATCCACTTGCTGCTTAGTAACAATTGCTCTCGTTGGAGCACTGCCTTTCAAATGTTCCATTATTTTAACTTTATCTTTTATAATTGTTCCAATAGTTGAGCAACTGAAGCCTAATGCTTTCCCAAAGAATGGTGGTGATTGGTCTTTCTTGAATGCTTAATTATTTTCACTTTCATTTCCATTGTAATCACCTTTGTCATCATTGCAGGCTTACCTGGACTTGCAATGGACGGACATTGGCTGTGGAGGTATGGCCATAAGGAAGAACAGAGACTCACAAAATTGAATAAGAAAGTTAAAATGAAAGTGATGCTGTGCATAAGCCACCAAATAAATAATGAGACTAGCCACTAGCATAAAGATGCTGCAACAATGCACTGTTTACACGATGTGGGTTTGTTTACATGTGTGGAACAAACTAGTTTCCAAATTATTAATTTAATTATTTAATTATAAATTATCCTTATGGGAACCCAAGCATAAGTACAAAATGCAGACTTATTTGTAACCCAGTGGCTGCCTGTACTTGTCTTAATTTCCTATGGCTATGACTGCTAATATTATTGATTATAGAAATGGTGTCTCATTTCTTAAAAAAGGGAGTGTCTCAAAAAGATTTTAGGAAATGGGTTAAAATGTTTTGAGGATATTCCCAACCCTTTGACAAAGGCGGGCATAAGAATCTTTCATGATTTTTTCCTGGTGCCTGATGCTAAATTCCTGAATTTACCTGTGCTCAGAAGTTTCCAGTTGCTAACAGAATTATGTCTCTATGATATTCTTGATCTGCCCGTTCTAAATTTTCCATTCATCTGACTGATCGCTTAAAATGACATCTATGAAACATAAGTAAGTCTATAGAGCAGATTATATAACCCTTTTGTATCTATTTTTAATAAATGTGTAGCAGAATTTTGTGTGAGATATATAATAACTTGAAAGCAAAGATGTAGGGTAAAATTAACCTCCATCTAAATAAGCCCACTTATGGTGGTCAGTTATCTACCAATTATTTCCTAGAAGTACCTAATATTTGTAACTTAACATACAGACCTAAGGTAGTTCTTAATTTGATCACAATGAATATAATTCATTTGGTAACATTTTTGTTTCCCCACCACAATATTAAATCTGTGATTTCAGGAGACATGTTCAAATCATTTTTGTAGCAGTACCTAGTATAGCATCAAGCATACAAAAGAAAATCTGTTGTTGTTTGTTCTGGAATATGGGCACACTTCTATTTATGCAAAGATAATGAAGAGTAAGAAATTATTTTTATTTGCTAAGAAGCAATGACATAAGCAATAATAATAAAACAGTAGTTATCAAAGAGTATACATATTAGATACTTTATTGTATTTTACATATATTTTGTTATTAATATTGTTCCTCATCACCACCACAACCTACATCTGGTCTTTATACTCATATAAATTAGTGGAATTACCAAAATAAACTCAAGTGTATTGGGTTTCCAAAACCTATGTTCCAACACTATTTTCTTAACTCATTTTTCACTTTGCTAGCAAATGCAACAAATTTATCCAACTATATCAACTTGATAGGTGTAACTAAAGGAAAATTCTCTTTTCAACATTTATTCTTCTTAAGAGCATCATGTCAACCTATTTCTTCATCAAAGGCCAGCAGATCATTTAATGACCTTTTGAGCATATGCCATAACATCACTTCAATTTCAATTACTAAAGATTGATCCGTTTTTAAACTCCAAGTTCAGAGGGGGAAAAAGTGGCAGACTAGAGGCAGCCTGCCAGCATATGGCTCCTAAGGAAAGAAGCAAAAGGTGTAGGTAGGCAGCTGCCTACGTATGGATCACTTCTTTCTGAAGCAGCATTGTGAAATCACAGAGAAGCAATGCAGGACATTCAATGTGCAAAAAAAGGTGATGGGTGCTACATATAGCAAGATCAGAGAACACGAGGGGAACAATAGGAGCATAGAGCATGGGAGCGCCATGCTGGCCCTGCTGTGCAGTGTGAATTGAACTGCAAGACAGCTCCCACTACCCCTACAGACCTCCTACCTGCTCAGACCAGGACCTGCCTGGAGTCTGTGCACAGCTATTACAATAGACAACAGGCCTGGTGGGGATCTGGCAACAGCTAAAACCATCCTGAACTCTCGGTTGCGCCACGGTGGGTCTACACTGGGCTGGGGAGAGAGTGGACTGACTTGTGGCTTCCCTGAGCTGTACCCTGGAACTTGAGGCCAGGTGCTTCACCCCTAGAGTGCAGAGGGATGTGGGCACAGGAATTGACCGGAGTGCAGCAGGCTCTGACCTGAGAGGTTTTGGGCAACTGCTTTAGCAGGTCCTGGATGGGACATGAAGAGCTATGACTCCTGCACATCTGACCTGGCAACTGCGGGACCCTTGTGCCGGAGAAGCAGCCTGATGCTTGCTTGACCCCAAATATGCCCTTCAGGACACAGCTGCCACCCCGCTTGCTCAGCCCTCACCCAGCCCGCCAGCTTGGGTTGGTCCACCACCTACACGGCCCCACTTCTAGCTCAGAGGCTCTGCTGAGAGGCCTTGCTTCTGGTTACATCCCTGTCCCATCTCAAAGGCTCTCACGCTGGGGCACAGCAGGCTCCGACCTGAGAGGCTTTAGGTGGCTGCTTTGGTGGGCCCTGAGTGGAGCGTGGAGAGCTCCAAGTTCCTTCCGCACTGGTGCCAACCGCAGCCCGCCCAACTTGACATTTGCAGGACCAGTGCCAGAGGTGCAGTCTGCTGCTTACTTGGCCAAGACTCTGCCCTCCAGCCCCCATTGCTTCCTACCTGGTTGGCTATGAGCCTGCTCTCCAGGTCGGATCCGCTTGCCATTCTCATAACCTGACTTCTGGCTCAGAGACCCTGTTTGGGGGCTTTGTTTCTGGCTCTTCCCGAGTCCTGACTTGGAGGCTCTCCTGCTGAGGGACAGCAAGCTCAACCTGAGAGGCTTTGGGTGGCTGTTTCAGCAGGCCCTGAGTGGAGCATGAAAAATCCCATGGCTGGCCCCTGGGCTGCCAGAGCCAACCTCAGCCCACCTGACTTAACATTCACCGGACCCCAGTACCTATGGAGCAGCCTATCCTCAGCCCCCACCATGCCATCTGCAACTGCCCTACTTTTGGCTAAGAGGCCCAGCTCAGAGGTTCTGCTTAGCTCCTCCCGGTCCCAACTCTGAGGTTCTAATCCCAGGGACTGAGTCTCTGCCCCAGTGCTCCAGAACTCCTGGCAGGCCAGAAACACCATCCATAAGTCTCCAGTACTGCACCCAGACCCCAAGACCCCACCCTAGAGCCTCCACCACCAAAGCAGGGCTGGAAGAGCTGCTCCAAAGGCCAAAGCCTCACCAGGGACCTCCAAGCCTCTATCCACCAGCAAACTGCAACTGGCTTTGAGCAGACACCCACAACCCAGGAACCTATGACAATTTCATCCAGTTGCTGCGGTTACACCTCTGTGGGGAGACTCCAGGTAGAGCAATCTGCACAAAACCAGCCTCAGCAAAAAGAGTACCATCCAATTCCTAACTTGAACATCCTGCAACTACCTGGAGAATCCCCAGCAAGGAACAGGAGTCCTGCAAACCTATTAACCCTGAATCAAGAAAAGAGGCATCAGCTGAGAAGAAACCAGCAAAAGAACCCTGACAACTGAAAAATCAAAACAAATAAAAACCCCCAAAGGATCACAACAGAGCTAGGCAGTGAACTATAATTACAAGGAAATTGTTGAAATGACAGAAATGGAATTCAAAATATGGATGGCTAATAAGATGAATGGAATTAAAGAGAAAGTTGAAAACCAACAAGGAGAAGCTCCAAAGATATTTTAGGAAAATAATGAAAAAGTCACTAAAGAGCTTGACAAACTTAGGAAGGATATAATAGAATGAAAGAAATGAAAGAGTCATTCAGCGATTTTCAAAATGCAACAGAAAGTTTCAGCAACAGATTAAACCAAGGAGAAGAAAGAACCTCAGAGTTTGTAGACACAAGACTGTCGAGATAACCCAATCATTTAAAGAGGCAGACAAGAGAGCAACAAGGGCAGAACAATCACTTAGGGGAATATGGGACTGCAGGAAGTGAACAAATATATAAATTATAAGTATCCCTGAGGGAGAAGAAGAAAGTGCTAAAAGCATGGAAAATCTATTGGAGGGAATTATTCTGGAAAACTTCCCTGGGTATCACCAGAAATCTAGACATCCAGACACAATATGGTCATCAAACTCTGGGAAGATTTATAGCAAATACGACATGTCCAAAACACATAGTATGCAACATGGCCAAAGTCAAAGTAAAAGACAATGTTCTACAAGTAGTTAGACATAAGCAACAATTGAACTACAAGGGAAAACCCATCAGAACTACAGCACATTTCTAAGGGTGTGGGCCCCCATCTTCAATCTTGTTAAACAAAACAACTGCCAGCATAGAATTTTGTATCCTGCAAAACTAAGTTTCACATTTGATGGAGAAATTAAGTCTTTTCAAGACAAACAAACACTGAGGGAATTCACTAAGTGGAGACCTGCCCTGCAGGAAGTACTCAGACCTGCACCATACATGGACCAGCACAGTAGATGCTCAGCAGTGTAAAAACTCCCAAAAGCTAAAGATCAGAGCCCAGTCACCACAATTCCTCTAGAGGCAAAACAGAACAATAAAGTTCTACTCAACAGGAAGAACAGTGATCCAACCCACTTACTGATTCTTTCAATAAATGTGAATGAACTGAACTCCCCACTCAAGACATACAGGCTGGCTGAATAGATAAATACAAGCCAAGTATCTCCTGCCTCCAGGAAATACATCTAACCCACAAGGACTAATTCAGGCCCAAGGTGAAGGGATAGAAAATAATATTCGATGCAAATGGAAATTTAAAAAAAGCTGGTATAGTAGTTCTCATATTAGATAACATAGACTTCAAATCAACAAAAGAAAAGAAAGACCAAGAGGTCACTATATAATGGTAAAGGGAAAAATTCAACAAGATGACATAACAATCCTAAATATTTACACACCTAACACAGATACACCCACATTCATAAAGCAAATCCTATTTGATCTAAACAAAATGATAAACAGCAGCACTGTAATAGCCATGGACTTTAACATCCCTCTGACAGAACAGGACAGATCCTCCAAACATAAAATAAGCAAGGAAACAATGGATTTAAACAAAACTCTAGAACAAATGGACCTAACACACATTTATAGAACATTCTAACCAAAACCACTGGATATACATTCTTCTCATCAGCTCATGGAATAATCTCCAAGATTGATCACATCTTAAGTCACAAAACATGTCTTACCAATTTTTAAAAAACAGAAATTACACCATGCATCTTCTCAGAGAAGAGGGGAATAAAATTAAAAATCAACTCCAACAGTACTACTCACTGCTACAAAAAGTCATGAAAATAAACAACCTACTGCTGAATGACAGTTCACTCAAAGGGGAAATTAAAATGGAAATCAAAAGATTCTTTGAACTAAATGATAAAAGGGACACAAGTTATCAAAATCTGTGGAATACAGCTAAGCAGTCCTGAGAAGAAAATTTTAGACATAAATACCTACATCCAAACAACAGAAAGATCACAAATCAACAATCTAATGCACCATCTCAAGGAACTGGAAAAGGAAGAGCAAACCAATCCCAAACTCAGCAGAAGAAAAGAATAACCATGACCAGAGAGAAGCTAAATGAAATAGGAATTGGGATTGATAATAGAGCTGTCGAGAAACATAATATTCTGCTTTAAGAATTTAAGAATGTAATGGATTCTCTATCCTAAAGATATTTAAATGAAAAATGAATGACCACAGAAGCACAGACACAATGTTGTTAGGATTATTTAGGCATCAGATTAACAGGGTGCTCTTGCTGACTTCTAAAACTCTATCCACATTTTGGAAGCATACTTCCTGCTATATTAGGAGTACAGCAGGTAAATTATTTTTTAAAAAAATTTCAAATTTTTTTTCAAAAATTTGTATCTCTAGTTCTTGTGTTAATTTGTCTTCAGAATGTAGATTGGTATAACTATCACAATCTAACAGTACCAAAATAGTCTCTTTTGCACATGATAGAAAACCCAAATAATCAGGACTGATGTGAATTGGAGAGAACGACATAGAATGAATGCAGTGGTCGAACTTTATAGGGAAGCAGATAAATTTAGCTTTAATTCATATGTATATGCGTATGTATATGTGTGTGTGCCTATTCTATGTGACGAGGAAAATATAGCCTTTTGAAGTAATAGTGCTATTTAGCCACACACCTAGGTATGAATATGCATACCAATTTAATCACAACCCTTGATAAATCTAAGATGGGTTAAATACATTTTGAAATTTTTAAGAAACACACAGGTTGTGATATAACGTATAAAATATTTTATAGAGCAGTCATAAATGAAAATTATGTTAAAAATCACTTTGTGAGTTTTGGAAACCAGAGGAAGGAAACCTTTCTGCCAAAGGCAACTGACCTCAATGAATCTGAAATGTAATTTTAAAATAAATTTACTGCAGCCAAAACAGAACAAGATGAATGTCAACAACAAGCTATGCCACATGTAATGAATAAGGAATAAAGATGCCAGATTATACTGAAGTACTGAAATGAGGATTTTATGTGAATAGCCCCCATAAGAAAACAAACTTAGATTAATAGTTTGTGAATAAACAGAAGTGAATTGGGGGCACTGGTTCAGCATTACAGTGGGGACTACAGTTGAATACAAAGACTCTCTATGCTTTTAATATAATGTGTTAAGAGACAATGCTCAAAATTAATTTATTTACATCTATGTATGATAGATTTAACTATTTTATGGAATGGTGTTATAGAGACAAAATAAATATAAACAAAAAATCCATCTATCAAATAAACTTCATAGAGTTGAAGACTAAGGAATTTGGTAATTTAGGTTCCTATCTTCTCTTTGACTTTGTCAAACACTTTTTAATCACTTTGAAAATATATTTATTATCATACACGGAATAGAGATTCAATAAATATGTTTGCAAAAATAAGTGATGGAATGAATAAATGAATCAGTAAATTACAATTTTTTTATTTCAGGTATTGATGATCTGTTTCTTGGCTTATATCCCTGAAAAGATCTCAAGTGATTTTTTATTTTATTATTTTCTTTGGAAACAGTGTGGAGTTTACATTATTAAACATTAGAATGGAGTCATAGCCTTGTTGACTTTTTCTGAAACTATAACTTATTAATGCCTTTAGTACACCTTAGTACTCTTTAACAGCACGGACAATGGCCTTTCAAATGTATTTTACTAAAACATTCCACAGTCACATATTTCTGAAATAAGTGTTAGTGAACATTGGAGGCAAGTGAAGTATATTGCATAAAGTATAGAGGTTATGAGCCAGATTATGGGAGATATTTAAGACAAACTTATATTCTCTATTTAGGGAACGCAGACTTTCTAACACCAAAAATGTTATAAACAATGTATTGTATTTTGTAAATAAATGCCTATCCACCTTGTCTATAATTTTCACAGACTGAAGTTTGTGTTTCAGTTCCCTGGCAGGTCTCCTGCCCATGCCCGCTATTTTCTACACATCTAAACTTTTCCAATGCCTGTTAGAACTCTATGCTATTCTAAATAAATAATCGAACATCCTCTAACTTGTTACTACATGATTTATTTACCTTAATGGAAATGGCTTGGTCCTTAGATCTACTTCTTTGCATACTCCTGTCCTGTTGATGCTGCTCAGAAATTGGTGTCATTTTTCTTCCAAACTATTGTTCCTTTATTTTTCTAAAACAGAATTAATGGAGAGGAGAAGAGGGACAGAAATGGGATACCAAAATACAGAAAGAGAGAGAGAGAGAGAGAGAAGAGAACTAGCAAAAGCAGGTAGGATTTTACTCTACTATCATTTTGTGATAACATCTAAATCTTTCAGATAATACATCTGGTCTCCTATGATTATTCTGCTTTAAACTATTCAACTCCATCTCATCCACACACTTCCAGGCCCACAGACATAATCTTGGCTCACTGGAACTGAACTTACTTGTATTCAACTTTTGAGGGGGAAAAAAACACATTTATGGCTTTTATAAATCCCATCATCATAATCAACTGTTCAAATACATACACTAATGAGGCCAACTAGAATAAGTCTATAGTCTATGATGATGTACACCAATATAGCATTGCTTGATAGTGATAGTTTTTATTATTTTCTAATTTATAGTAAAAAATATGTATATATAATATATATAAAAATATGTGCAAATATATATACACACACATACATGTATGTAGAGAAAGAGACAGTATTGCTGTGTTGTTCAGGATGGAGTGCAGTGGTGTGAGCATAGCCCACTGCAGCATCCAACCCCTGGGCTCAAGCAATTCTCCTGCCTCAGGCTCCTTTTAGAAAGACAGTATGTCACTACGTTGCGTAGACTGGTCTGGAACTCCTGGGCTCAAGCAAATCCTCCTGCCTTGGCCTCCCAAAGTACCAGCATTACAGGTATGAGCCACCATACCCAGCCAGTAAAATATTTTAAGAGTGGGATGAAGAGATGTAAAGAGTTATATAATGAGCACTCATATAACCAATATCCAACTTAAAAATTAATACATCATCAAAACTTTTATACTCTCTGTGAAGTCTTCTATCAAACTTCATCACAGCTTCTGCCTGCTGGATTAAACATTATCTAGAATAGGGATTTATTATTTCCATGGATTCATAAACACTGCTTATATCTATTATTCATAAATTTAATTTATATCTTCCCTAAGCAGTGTGCATGTTTTAAAATGCTATCCAAATATCATAATGATGATATTTTCTGAAATTATGTACCACTAATATTATTTATGATTCTTATTTATGTATTTAAACCTAGTTCCTGTGTGTGTGTGTGTTTTAGTGCTTTTTAATACTGTACTTATAAATAAATCACAGTGTGCTGAATAAATCTCTCATTGATGGACTTTAGGTTATTTCCATTTTTTGGAACAAACATGTTTTTATATATATTCATATACCTATGTAGGAGATTATCTAGAGCATATCCCCAGGAGTGGAATCACATTATTTAATATGAGTATGTTCAAATTTATTAAATATTGCCCATTTGTTCCTCAAAAATATAAAGTACATGAGGTGTAGGATTTTCTTTTAACTGCTGTATTCTCAACACTTAAAAAAGTACCTGATACATGGTAGGAATTAAATATCTGTTGAATGAATTAATGAATGTTGACCATAAGGGTGATAGTCAGATCCACCTCAACCTGGTACTAAGGCAGGAATACAAACAGAGACTCACATTCCATACATCTAAATATTTAAAAGTTATACTTAAGTTAACAAACTATGAAATAAAACAAGCTCTACTTTAACAAATGTATTTTTTAAGTGACCTGGATGTCCAGGTGCTCCTTAGAAACACAGCTACATTGAACAATATAGACACCCCAGCCCATAAATACCAGCTCTTTTAAAACTCCCTGTAATATCTACCCTTTTATTACTCTCAGGTAAGGGGTGCACAAATCAGGAGTGTTATTTGCCTTTATGAAGTCACACCCAGAAAAGAGGCTAGTAGGGGCCTTGGAAGTGTTCTGGGAATTTGAGAGTAGGGAAATCAAGGGTCCCAGTTTTCTGAAGCATTGTTTAGCAGAGAAGAGTGTAGGTTTCAAGTGGGCACATTCTTGCCTCCTTATCTTTTGAGAAAGATTTTGAAAAGAGGAGGGCCAGAGCAGGAGCTGTCTTACACATTGCTGTTTAAACATCTGTGATAAATAGTCATTTTTCTATTTGTTTAAATTTCCAATCTGTTTTATTTTTAATTATAACATACAAAAATAATTTGCTAGAATAAATGCATGACAAACCAAAGACATAAAAATTACAAGCACAGTTTTTATTATAGGATCTTCAATGAGAAAATTACATTTCAGTAAATACAATCAGTAGACTGTAACAGAAAAATATAAATACTGTAAGAACACAAGGGCAGCACAAGAACACAAAGATAGATAAAGCAGCAAACCACTATTATATTTGAAACATTTTTTCATTCTGTAATTATAATTAAACAAAAATTATAACTGAAATGATTTCCCTATGTTAAATGGATATACATATTTTGAACAACCTCTATGTGTGTCTACATTTAAAGTATTTTAATTTAATAAAGGAACTTGCCTCTTGCTCATTATTTTTTCTAATCTCAGATAAACTGATGACAATGGTATCCACGGGAGATAATATCTACCTAAACTGTTTCTATGTTTTGTTTTAATAACAGTCAGTGAGAAGAAAGCATTTCACATATGCATGCTAAGGAGACTGGCTGAAGAGATTTTAATATTAATTTATTAACAATGAAGAAAATGATGCTGTGTTTTCAAAATTAATTCTGAATCATTTATCACTAGCTAATCCCAGCTACTTATTTAATAATTTGTAAAGTTATAATGAAATTTAAACTTTTTCATTAAAAGAAATGGATACTGGATATATAAATTTTCCATATGTTTTAATGCATAGAAAATTGAAATTTAAAATCCTCATAAACATTCTTTTAATGTAAAATACACTTGAAAATATTTTATCAAATTTATAAGTTCATGATAACTTTACAAATCATTACCTACCTCTTTGATAATAATTTTTGATAATAACACATAATAACAATACAGAAAGAAGTCTATTTTTTCAAATTTCTTTCTCCAAATCCCATAGAAAATATTATAGTGAAGAAATTTTTTTTAAATCCAGAATTTAATAGTATTAGAGAAAAGGATGCCCATTATTGTCTATTATTATTACCTATCGGAAGTTTGAGACTGGGAAGCTTGACTGAAGGCAGCAAAAAAGCAAAAGAAACAATTGATGTAGACTCTAGAAAAGGTCAAACTGTCCGTTTTTGCTGATGATGTGATTGTATAGCAATAAATAAAGAGACTCTTTCACACGTGGGAGCTAAATAAGTTGAACTCACGGAGATAAAAATAAAATGACAGTTACCAAAGGCTGTGAAGGATGTGTGTGGGGGTGAGGGGGGGAAGAGAGTTTGGTTAACAGGTACACACAGTTAGAGAGAAGGAATAAATTCTAACATTCAATAGTAGAGTAGGGTGAATATAGGTACCAATGTCTTGTATATTTCAAAATTTCTAGAAATGAGGACTTGAGATGCTCTCAATACATAGAAATGATAAATTCGTGTGGTTAAGGGTATCATTCACATCTATACATTCAACAAAAAATCACATATACCCCATAAGCATGTACAAACAATATATATAAATATAAAAGAGACTCTCATAATTTTTTAGTTAAAATAATTTCTAAGAAGGCAGAATACAGAAATCAAGAGCTTTTCTCTGTGCTGACAGTAAACACATAATTATTTACATGTACTTATTTTAGATACCAGGAGTCGAGGATTCTAAGGAGCTATTTTAGAGCCTGTCTGTCACGGTGCTAGTACCTTACCAATTTATATGAATATTTTTTTACTCAAAAACATTGATTATTTGCAATATTTTCTACAAACATCTCCCATAATTTTAGTTGCCTTTTAAATTATTTTGCCATGTATAGAATATTAATTTTATGTTATCTAATCAAGCATAACTTATCCCTGGCAATAATTTCCATTGTCTTTAACTTTAAAAGACACCCAGAAAATATGATGAAATTCCACTTATATTTTATTTACTTTTTTCCTTTTCTCATTATTGTCTTTTTATAATTATTTTTGTTTTCCTTTGTAATACCTATATTATTGAAAATTTTGTGGACTATCAACCTGAACTCTTAAGTTACAGTCAACCAAATTTCTACTATTTTTAATGAAATAAATTTCCCTTTACCTAAAAATCTACACACCCTCCTTTGTGATAAAATTCAAAATCCTGCATATCAGAGTATTTCTTTCTCATTCTCATGTATCAAACTGTAATATCTGGTAACAGAGCAAAATCCTGTCTCAAAAAGAAAAAAAAAACTTGTAATATCTGTTGTTAAATAATCCACTTTTCATGCTTGAAATGTTCAGATTAAATTGGCTTACACAATAGCTGCTAGCCTGTATTTATTTTCTGGCTCATGAATGTCCCATACCCCTTCTAACCTTCTTCTCATCCTTTCATCTTTCACTAAACAACAATCTTGTTTTCTGCACATACTTCCTTTTCTCTTTTTTGCTTTTTAACTGTTAGTCAGCTCTGTGATTCTCTCCTTCTGCTATTCTAAATATTCCATTAATTTGGATTCTTTTAGATTTAGAGTTATACAGTTCTCAATATCTTTGTTCTTTTTTATTTTCTGCATTCATTTCTCTAGGTAATCATCAACTGTTTTCTATGACCCTCATAAAAATATGTCCTCTCTGTGTCAAGCATTTCTTTTTCCACAAAGGACATTTTTACCATAATATTATGAAATTTATTCTCAATCCCTAGGGTCTATGTATAATTTAAATTTTTGGTAGTTACTGAAGCATAATTTTAAGTATGGTGAGAGGTATAAGACAAGTGACCTAGGACTATATTTAATTTATTTTAGAAATAATGAGTAGCTTCTTTTCACTGTACAATTATAATGTCAGAGGTATATAGCTCTTTGAGAGGAGCTGAACTGAGTGTTCCATTACCCCTAGTAAATATGTATCTTGGAGAGTATTTCAAACTCCTTAGGATACTTTTACAAGAACAGAGTGAGGAACAGAACCTGGAGGGAGAAAGAGGAGACAATCAGTACTTGGTGGATTAGTGAAGTTTGTACTGTGTTATCCCTCCCCATGGTCTCCAAATAGTTAAGTCTAATAAATTTTCAAAATTCTCGATATGATACATGTTTTTTATTGTTTTATAGGGTAAAGTAGAGGCGGGATTATTTTCCTTTTAGGGCCAAGGGTAGCAAGGAATAAAATAGAAGTTTGGGAAACTAAATTTAAAAACAAAAATATACGATAGGAGAAAATAAGCTGATGTGAATGATTGTAAGTGATAGAAGTTACATAGGAATGTTATAGAGTGTATAATCATACTTGATCTCTTAGAGAAAACATGGCTGCTAGGTTGTATCTGATAACATACATAAGTATCTACCTTATATTCACATTGTATACAGGTATTATAAAATTCTAATAGTAATTACATTTACCTAGACATATACCTTTTTTGATCCAATTCAAACAATGTATGAAAGTAAACACTAAAATCTAATTATTAATGATCACAACTGTTCATTTTCCAAATGAGACGTTTGATGAAGATTCAGCTACAAAATTAAAAGTGTATAAAATAAGTGCTTTCTAATGCTGGGAGCAAGCACTTGGCATTTTAAATACACAGATTTTCTCAGAATTGTGTTCCCATATTTCTGGTAAACAAATACAGTTAGGAGAGAATTGTCAGAAATATTTCTGTGAAGATACAAATTTGAACTGAACACAAACTCACAGGCAATTTAATTGATTGTACAGAATATCAGAAGCCATGTTAAATTTTCTCACAGAAGCCAAATAAACAATAAAGTGTTAAACTATTTCTAGCTATTTTGAGTGGTAGCATTGCCACAAGACAATTTTATTCTTTATTTTCTGTCAGATCAATGCACTGGTTATTCTCACATAGCAGCAAAAATCCTAGGCATGACTGAGAGAATTGGAATTTACAAATCACAGCAGTTCTGAAATGGCTCTGTCACTTGCTTAGAAACAATGGTAAATTCAAAGGTATTTGCTCAATATGTTCTTGTTAGATAAAATTTCAATATCCTTTTTTTCCAGTAAAAATGAACAGACATCAATAAGCACTGAGCTTAAGATTGTTCTTTCTCATCACCAAAGTGGGATTTTCCCAACTGCATTTCTATGTATTACTAAGCAATATACTTGCTGATTAAAATTTTTCTTAATGAAACAAGGACTTGAGTTTGAAACTCATTTGATGTAGATATTTCTGCATTATTTCTAAGTAATAAATAATATCCTTTATTTAAGAGTCATTTCACAACTGGCTGCCATCGTTTATATATGAATATCAACAATGCCTTTTCCTTCATACTGACACCAAACAACTTCAATTTTCTATAATCCCTGATGCCTTAGTTTGTGTCAGCCTGGAACCACAGAAATGCAGGTTAAAGCAGAGAAGAAACCAGGGATTATCAGAGCACCAACAGATGAAATAAATGGATTTAATGTCTTTCCCTACAAGTGTCATTTTTCAGAGCCTACAGGGACTTAATTATATTAGTGGTACACAGTAAAAACTAAAAAAATTATTACATAGCAATATTCAGTGGACATGAAAGTACTGGGACTTACAGAAGGCATATTGAAGCATCATGAGAGAAAATTTTATTTTAGAAACCCATGAAAGTATATGCCAATTTGTGATCTGCCAGATTGGGTTGACATGTTTAGGAAATAGATTAACAAATATTTTCTAAGTGTTTAATGTCTGTAGCTAAGAACTGGAAAGATATTCTAACAAATTTAGTATAATTTTGAAAGAAAAATCTATTTACATATTTCCATTTTCATTATTATTGTTCAATTCATCATGGACTAATCCTCCTGTTGTAAACTTCTCTAAAGTTAGAAAAATTATATAAAATAACTCTATTCACACATGTTAAACTAAAGGATGCAGAGGGTTGACATCCTAAAGCAAAGGTAAACAAATAAAGCAGCCTCTTTTATTACTCTAGAATTCTGCTTGAAGCCACTATCCTTAACAGCATTGTAGAGAAGAGAAACTCCAGTAGAGCATGATAGTCATCCTGGTGTAATGATCAGCTATTGGAGTTTAAGCTACTGGAATGGCTGGTATTTTTGAAGCAACATAATGAGGGGAAGAAGGATGTACAGAGAAAGAGCTGTGAGTAGAACTCACCTTAGAGTACGGAAAAATGCTGAGCTGTGCATGGACAGAAGGACTGAGCAAAGAACATTTACTGGTAAAAGAATTTGTACTAGGAAACAAAAACCACCACAAATCTTCAAAGTGAAAACAAAAAAACTACTTTCACAGTGTGGGTAGACAATCTAGTTGCAAATTTCCAAATTTTCAGGCCTCCTTGAACAGCATGATCATTCCCTCGAGAACTCGGAAAGTACAGAGATTTAGAATAGCATTTATCAGGCCTTAGAGTAAAGGGCACTCTGTCTTCACCCTATTAAAGAATTACAACAAGTCTCAAAAGTATTAAGCTAAAACACACACAAATTATCTGAATGCCAGATAAAAACTCAACTAAGGCAGATAAAAAAATAAATCTAGATATTAACTGATACAGTCTTTGTAACATCCAATACACAATCACAAAATACTGGACATATGATGAAGCAGGATTAATTTTATCTATAGCCAGGAGAAAAATCAGCAAGTAAAAACAGATCTAAAGAATTAGAGATATTATGATGTTAGCAAAGAATTTAAAATAACTACAAAAAATATGTTCAAAGATTTAATCAGTCAATACCAATTTGATGGCGAGTACAAGTGGGGCTCATTCTTCGGGTCTTGTGTCACCTCATTTCGAATAATGGGCTCAAGCTTAATCCAGGATAATATAAGAGGTGCTAACTCACTGTCATTTCTTAAAATTGAGCAATATTCCATTGCAAACATATACCAAATTTTAATAATCCACTCATGAATTGACGGGCACTTGGGTTGTTTTCACAACCTAGCAATAGTGAGTTATGCTGCCATAAACATTCGGGTGCAAATGTCTTTATAATAGAATGTCTTATGCTCTTTTGGGTAGATGCCTAATAATGCTATTGCTGGATCGAATGGTACTTCTATTTTTAGCTCTTTGAGGCATCTCCAAATTCTTTTCCACAAAGGTTGCACCAATTTGCAGTCCCACCAGCAGTGTAAGAGTGTTCCTGTCTCTCCACATCCTCGCCAGCATTTGTTGTTTTGGGATTTTT
>CAUYRT010061233.1:0-96508 GCA_963574885.1 Lepilemur ruficaudatus
GAGGGTGTGGGGCACGGTGGGGGAAGGGTGGACTCCCCGGGGAATCAAAACACCCTGGCACAGATGCTGGCCAGCCAGCCGGCCAGAGCGGGAACCGAGCTCCCTCTCTAAGGCACCCGACAGTCTCTCTACTTCGCGAGAAGTTTTCTGATTCACCTCTGTTTTCCACTGAGGTCCTGTGTCCCTCGCTGGTTCTCTGTAGATCTGCAAAGCTGGTCCTGTAGAAGTGGAGTTCACTCGGGTGCAGTGGTCTGCCTATTTCGCCTCCGACTCTGAGAGCAGAGAGCCAGGAGGGCACTCCTATTCTGCCATTTTCTGATCTTCTGTATTTCTTGGTATCAGTTGTAATGTCTCCTTTTTCATTTTTGACTATGCTTATTTGAATTTTTCCCTTTTCTTTTCCTGGTTAATCTAGATAGGGGTTTATCATTTTTGTTTATCTTTTCAGAGATCCAACTTTTTGTTTCATTGCTGCATTTTTTTTTTTCTCCTCTTCTGCTAGCTTTGGGTTTGGTTTGTTCTTATTTTTCTCATTCCTTGAGCTGCCACATTAGGTTGTTAATTAGTGTTCTTTTATGTTTTTGATATAGACATTCAACACTATAAATTTCCCTTTTAGCACAGCTTTTGTTTTGTCTCAGAGGTTTTGATATGTTGTGTCTATATTTTCATTCATTTCAGAAAGTTTTTAATATCTGTTTTGATTTCATTGTCGACCCAAAAATCATTCAGAAGCAGATGTTTAATTTCATATATTTGTATAGGTTTGAGAGCTCTTCTTGCCATTGATTTCTAGTTTTATTCCACTGTTGTCCAAGAAGATTCTTTATGTGATTTAGATTTTTAAAAATTTATAGAGACTTGTTTTGTGGCCTAACATATGGTCTATTTTGGAAAATAGTCCATGTGCTGATGAAAATAATGTGTATTCTGTGGTTGTTGGTAGAATGTTTTATAAATGTCTATTAGGTCCATTTAGTCTATAGTCCAATTTTAGTCCAGTGTTTCTTTGTTGATTTTCTGCCTTGATGGTCTGTCTCGTGCTGTCAGTGGGATACTGAAATTCCCCACTATTATTGTATTTCTATCTATCTCTTTCCTTAGATCTAGCTGTTGTTTGTTTTATGAATCTGGGAGCTCTGGTGTTAGGTACATATACATTTAGGAATGTTATATTTTCTTGTTGAATTGATCTTTTTGTCATTATATAATGACCTTCTTTGACTTTTTTTACTGTTGTTCACTTAATATGTGTTTTATCTAAGTATAGCTACTCCTGCTCACTTTGAGTTTTTGTTTGCATGAAATATCTTTTTTACCCCTTTACCTTGAGTCTATAAATTTCTTTACCAGTTAGGTGAGTCTCTTGTAAGCAGCATATACTTGGATCCTATTTTTTCAGTCTGTCAATCCATATCTTTTAAGTGAGCATTGAGTCCATTTACTTTCAAGGTTATTATTGATGTGTGAGGTTATATTCCTATTATAATGTTAATTATTTCCTAGTTTCTTTGTAATCTCCATTGTGTAATTATTGTGTAAGACCTGTGATTTTTATACTTTCATGTGTTTTTGTGATGGCAAGTTTTTTCTTTTGTTTCCATGTTTAGAACTCCCTTGAGCATTTCTTGTAGGGCTGGTCTAGTGGTGGAATTCCCTTAGTGTTTGCTTATCTTTTAAAGACTTATTTCTCCTTCATTCATGGAGCTTAGTTTAGCAGGGTAAAAAAAATTATTGGCTGACAGGTGTTTTTGTGTGTGTGTGTGTGTGTGTGTAGGAAGACTGAAAATAGGCCTTCAATCTCTCCTGATTTGTAAGGTTTCTGCTGAGAAATCTGTTGTTAGTCTGAAGGGATTGCCTTTATAGGTAATTGGACACCTTTCTCTTGGTGCTTTTGGGGTTTTTTCCCCTTTATGTTCACTTTAGATAGTCTGATGACTATATGCTTTGGTGAGGTTTGTCTTGCAATTTGTTTCCCAGGAGTTCTCTGAACTTCTTGTATCTGGATGTCTAAATCTCTTGCAGGACCAGGGGAGTTTTCCTTAATTATTCCCTCAAGTAGGTAATCTACACTTTTTAATTTTTTCTTCTTCTCCCTCAGGAATACCTATGACTTACAGGTTTGGACGCTTTACACAGTTTTGTATTTCTTGAAGGCTTTGTTTATTTTTTCTTTAATTCTTTTCTCTTTATTTTTGTCTAACAGGGTTAATTAGAAAAACCTGTTTTCAAGTTCTGAAATTTTTTATCCTGCTTGGTCTGTTCTATTGTTAGAGCTGTCACTGTGTTTTATAATTGTTTCAATGAGTCTTTCATTTCCAGAGTTCTGTTTATTTGTATTTTGTAAATTATCTCCCTAGTAAATTTTTCATTCATATTCTGAATTTCTCTTTCCTGATTTCTTTGTGTTGACTTTCATCTTTCTCTTTGATTTCGTTTAGTTTCTTTCAAATCAGTATTTGGAATTCTTTATCTGGTATTTCAGATATTTCATTTGGGTTAGGATTCATTGCTAGAGAGTTAGTGTGATCCTTGGCAGTGATGTAACACTCCGTTTATCGATATTCCCGGAATTATTTCTCTGGTTTCTTCTCATCTGGGTAAATATCTCTTCTCCTTACATTTGAATTTAATTTTGTTTGGATGAGATTTTTTTTTCCCTTTGAAGGTGTGATTGTACTGTATGTTGTTTAGGGTAATTTGGCTTTGGTACTGGATGCTTTCAGTGACAAATCTTTTGTATGTGTTCCTTATTTATAAATAGCCTTTGTGTAGTGGCTTTTTCAAATGATGTTTGTAATAGTAATATGCTGGGTGTGTCAGCAGGCTGACTGCCTCCTGCAGGGCTGGGATGATTGAGGTCTCAAGAAGCTTATGTCCTTCCCCAGTGCTATAAACTTACGTCAGCAGCTTTTGTGCTGGTTTGTGAAGTTGGGCTTCTAGGTCAATAGATGACACTTAAGGGTAAGAGCCAGCTATGGCAGAAACAGATGGCTATAACCTTGATCTTTGTTTACTGGGAGAATTTCTCCATTGCTTCAAGCAGTGGGCTGGTCTGTGGAATGTGTATTGGCCTGAAATTCCTGCTCAGCCCCTGAGAGGGGGGCAAAGCTGGATGGAGCTGAACTGCTAAGCCCACCATTGGATATTCCTATGGGGGGCACAAGTATCTGCCCCGGTAGGGGTGGCTGTGGGAGTTCCTGGTGAAATGTGCTGAGGACTCTGCTTAGAGAAGGGAGCTGCCCCTGCTGTACCAGTGGGGCCACAGCTGTACTTAAAAGCCCTAGAGTGGTTGTCCTCTGTTACGCTTGTGTAGACCTTTCATGGGAGCAGCTACCATGGCTACATGGGTGGGGATGTGGAAGAGAAGTTCCCTTCTCCATATCTGTCTCAGAGTGCTAAGGCTACTTGTCCATTGGAATGGAACCATACTTCCCCCTTGCTGACCTGGACATAGTGCCCGTCTTTACTGGAAGTGGTACAGTCATTCTCTGCCCTCAGGTAAGGAGCTCTCAGGCACAGGGAAAGCACATGTTCTGGTCTCCTTTGTCCCAAAGAGGTGCCCCCTTAGAGCCCTGCACCCACCTTTCCCTTAGGAGCAGCTCCCCAGGGACTTCCCAAGGACTCACTCCCTGAACTGACCAAAGGAGCAGGCTGGGGTGTGCAGCAATGTCACATGCAGACTAACTTGTCACAGATCTTACTATCCAGGAGAAACACAGGGCTTCAGCAAATCTCCCTCTGAGCTTTTGTAAGGGGAGAGAGCCCAGTTCTAGCACCTGTAGTTAGAATGCTCTCCACAGTTGCCACTCGATTCTGGTTGTGGGGAGTCCTTCCTCTCCTTCAGATCAGGTGCTTGAATCTCTGGCCCAATACTCAGCTACAGCTGCCTGTTCACCAACCACTGACTGGTTTCATATGAGCCAGACACCATGAGAATGGTGTCTTCTTCTTGGTCCCAGGTCTGGGAAGATGCCTGCAGCTTTTCCTGTTGGCCTTTCCTCTCTTGGTCCCAGAGCCTCTACCCAAGTTAGCTCAAGGGCTTGGGAGAAATAAGGTGCTCTCCTGAGGCATGGGCTCTAAGGTTTCCCAGTGGAAAAGTGATTCACAGAGGGAAACTCTCTGCCCCTCTCATGTACTGGGGCTTCACTGACTTTTCTCACCTGAATGCTACCACATTTGCTGCTTGTCCGCCTTCTTTTTCCTAGGATCTGAAGTGTCCTGCATTTCTTCTTGAATAAAACTTACAGTGTTCTTTACACTATTTTGCTATTTACAGTAGATGAGGATAGTTAATGAAGCATCTAATATGCTGTCTTAGAAAATAAACAGTTGTTAATCTCTTATCATGCCTAGCTGATAACTTAAACTTTATCACAGGTATGTATGTATAGGAAAAAACATAATATATATAGGATTCTGTACTATCTGCAGTTTCATGCACCCCCTTGGAGTCTTGTAACACAAACCCTGCAGATAAAGGGAGACTGCTTTACCACTTCACATATAGTGTAGAAACAATAGGATACTTCCATTTCCTCCCATCTGCCTTTCATGCTATAGTATCTTCAATTTTATTGTATGTATTGTCCACCCCACAATATATTATCATTATTTTTCCTTAAAAACTGAATTATCTTTTAAAGAAATTAAAAAATTTAAAAAATATGTTATATTTATTCATACATTTACCAATTTTGCTACTCTTCATTCCTTTGTATAGGTCAAAATTTCTATATTTTATCATTTTATTTCTGCCTGAAGAACTTCCTTTAACTTTTTATTTATTTTATTTTTTTTAGTGTAGGCATGCTGTAATGAATTATCCTTCTTTTATTGGTATGTAGAAGTCTTACTTTTTGAAATATATTTTTGCAGGGTATAGAATTCTAGATTGACATTTATTTTTTCTTTTAGTTCTTTAAGGATGCCTCACCATTGTCTTCTAGCCTGCATGCTTTCTGATGGGAAATCTGCTGTCATTCTCTCTGGCTATTGTTCAGATTTTCACTGAGCAATTTGAATATGATATGCATTAGTGTGACTTTTCTATAAATTTATTATATTATGCTTGTATTTTATTGACCTTGGATTTATGGGTTTGTAGTTTTCATCTAGTTTGGAAACATTTCAGTTATTATTTATTCATATTTGTTTTGCTTTTGGCATTCCAATTACTTGAATTTTAGTCCACCTGTTGCTGTTCCAGTTTGCTGTCTCTGTTCAGTCTCTTTTTTCTCATACTCTGTGCTTCATTTTGGATAATTACTTTTGCTATGTGTTAACAGACACTGATTTTTTTCTTCTCCACTGTATTATCTGCTGTTAATTACCTCTAGTTCATACATTATGTATTTCATCTCTAGAAGTTCCAGTAGACCTAATTTTTATATTTTTCAATTTTTTCATTGCATTATGTTTTCCTTTATTTCCTTTTTAAATTTTACAATAGCTTTCTAAAGGTTCTTCTTTATGAATTTCATCATCTGTCATTTCTAAGTATATTTCTATTGATTGATTTATCTGGTTATGAGTCATATTTTCCTGCTTCTTTACATACCTATTCATCATTGACTGGACATTGTAAATTATATGATTTTGGTTGCTAGATTTTTTTTTTTGTATTCCTTTTAAGAATGTTGGGTATTTTTCACCTGGTAGTATGTTACTTGAAATTTAACCTGATCCTTTTTGAGACTTGCTGTTAAGCTTTTTACAGGTAGCCCCAAGGAGCCTTTATTCTAGAGATGGTTTTACTACTAAGAAATGTCTCTTATGCACACTATCCCCAATGCCCCCTGTCTTACCAGGTCTCCTCATTCTGGCTTATGAGAACACAGACTTTTCCTAGCTCTTACTAATTTCTGGCCTGCTGCTTTCCAGTGGACCTTCCTGGGCATGAGGGATTGTCCTCCTACATATAAACATATCCATATTCTGCAAAGGACATATGAGGATTTCTTTGCAGATATTCAGATAATCTTGTCCTTATAGCTCCTTCCTCCTGGGTACTTTGCCCCACAAATCCTAGCTGCCTCTGCCTCTCCTAACTTTGATCTCTTTTTTCTGAACTCAGTGAGATCACTGGATTCTCTTTGGTTCCCTTCCTAAGCTGTAGCCTTCTTGAGGCCATAATCTGGAGCAATCATAAGGCTTACCTCTTCATTTTCCTTCTTGCAGAGATCACAGTCTGTTGTGCAGTGTCTGAAAATTGTCATTTGATATATTTTGTTCTATTTTCTGGGTTGTTGTGGTTAAGCCCTATTATAGCAAATTCATCATAAGTAGAAGTAAAAGTTAATTGTAAGTTGTTTTAATTTTCATTTCTTTGTTTATTAGGTGAGGCTGGATAATTTTTCACCTATTTATTGGCCTGTAAGTTTTCTTCTGTGAGTTGCTTATTTATAATTCTTATATTCATTTTTTTTCTTTTTAATTTACCTCCCTGGCATTTGAAGCTCCTTCCTGGGTTTGCAGAATTTCCCATCCTTTGGATTTTGGTATGAAGCAATAGTGGCAGTGAAATCCAGTGTCAAGGGCTGTGGAGGCTGAGGTGCGGTTTTAGTGTCCGGCACTGGGATATTAGATGTGTACTCTGTAGCATCCAGAGGACCCGTGTCTTATTGCTCAGCCTTCCTGGCGATTAAGGCAGCTGCCCAGGGGACATGTCATAAATTTTCTTAAATCAGCAAGAGTTGTTTGCCATTACTTGCAACTAAGAAGACCAACTAGTTTGATATATTCTATGTATTTTCTATTGGCTTATTTGTCTTCCTATTGAATTTTAGGAATTCTTTAAATATATTCTGTTGTTTATTCTATTCTCCTGGTGAATGCTTATTTTTTAAACTTTGTTGATGGCATATTTTAATTGAATATTCCCATTTGTCAATATTTTCTTCTATAAATTGTGCTTTTATAACTCAAAATTTCATTCCTACCCTGAGATAATAAAAAGTCTCCTTTATTTCATTTGTCATATTTTGATCTTTGATCTTGTCATGCTATGAGGTAGGAGTAAAATTTTTTCTTCTGATGGGAAAACAGTTGTCCCAATCCCGTTTATTTTAGTACTCTTCCCACTGATCTGTAGCACCATCACTATCATATTGCAATGCCTTATGTGCTTGAGTCTGTTTTTGAATCCCTGTTCTCTTTTATTGATCTATTTTTCTATCCCTGTACCAATTTACACAGTTTTGATTACCTTACCTTATAATAACTATCGATTTTTGGTAGGGCAAATGCTCCTAATCTATTTTCCTTTCCCAAGTTTCTTTGCTGTTCTGAGACCTGTATTCCCTAGTGTGTTTATACACAAAGGTACACACACATGCAAACATCCTGCTCCCATTTTGATTGGATTTATGTTGAATCTATGGATTAATTTGGGGGCTACTTAGCATTCTTATGAATGACAAATTTTCTTCTGTTGCCATGTCTAATTGGTTATTGTTGATATATGGAATGTCCCTAATTTATTGATTCTTGTATCAGCTATCCTGTCAAACTCTCTTATTTATAATATAGGTTGAGTATCCCTTATCTGAACTGCTTGGGACCAGAAGTGTTTTGGATTTGGAGTCTTTCTTTTATTTGGATTTTGGAATATTTGTATATATATAATGAGATATTTTTGGGAAATGACCCAAATCTAAACATTAAATTCATTTATGTTTCATATACACCTTATATGCATAGGCTGAAGGTAATTTTATACAATATTTTTAATAATTTTGTGTATGAGACAGAGTTTGTGTGAAGTACTTACATGTGGAATTTTTCACTTGTGGCATCATGTTGATGCTCAGAAAGTTTCAGATTTTGGAGCATTTCGGATTTTGAATTTTCAGATTAGGTATGCTCACCCTGTAGTTTGACTATAGAGTCTTTTTAATTTTTTCTCTAGACAATTACAGTATTTGCAGATAACAATTTCCTTGCTTTGTTTCCAATCTTTATGCCTTTTTTCCTTTCTGTCTTTCTTTCTTTATTGCCTGAGCTCTGTATCGTATACAATACTATCAGGTGTCGTTTTTGAGAGTTGTTGTCCTGGTTTTTGGCTCCTTGTTTGAAAGAATCATAAGCAGGGTCTTTGTTTCCATTAAGTATAATGCTAGTTCAATATGTTGGATTGATAACCTTTACTCTAAGTTAAAGAAGTTCCCTTCTATTTCTAATTTGAATGACTGTTGGATTTTTCAAATGATTTTTCCTTATATGTTCAGATGATATGATTTCTGTCCTTTATTTTGTTAAAATTTGTTAATATGTTTATATTGATAGGTTTTTATGATACTGAGCTTACTTTGAATTCTTACGATAAATCCAATTTAGTCTAGATGTATTTTTTTCCACTGCACCATTTAGTTATACATCATTTAGGAATTTTACATCTATGTTCATTAGTGAGTTTGGCTTTTAATTTTCTTACATCTATTTTATATGTTTGTTTTCATGTCAGAATTTTACTAACCTTTATAAAATGTGGTATTTGTATACCATGGAGTACTACTCAGCTACAGAAAACGTTGGTGAGCTAATACCTCTTGTATTATCCTGGATGGAGCTGGAGCCCATTCTCCTAAGTGAAGTATCCCAAGAATGGAAAAACAAGCACCACATGTACTCACCATCCAATTGGTATTAACTGATCAACACTTATGTGCACATGTGGAAGTAACATTCCTCAAGTATCAGGCAGGTTGGGTGGGGGGAGGAGGGGATGGGTATATTCACACCTAATGGGTGTGATGCACACTGTCTGGGAGATGGGCACGCTTATAGCTCTGACTCGGGCGGTGCAAAGGAAATATATGTAACCTAAATGTTTGTACTCCTGTAATATTTTGAAATTAAAAAAAAGAATTTTACTAACCTTTTAATATAAACTAGGTAACTTTCCGATTTTAGAAATATTCTATGAAACTGTTTGCATATGAAAGGGAGTTTTATTAGTTAAAAGTCTGATAAAATCTCATCTGGAAACCTTTTTGAACCCAAATGCTTTTTCCTCCTGGGAGTGAGATTTTTTTGTTTTGTTTTTGTTTTTGTTTTTGTTTTTGTTTTTGTTTTTTTTTGAGACAGGGTCTCACTCTGTTGCCCAGGCTAGAGTGCTGTGGCATCAGCCTAGCTCTCAGCAACCTCCTGGGCTAAAGCAATCCTCCTGCCTCAGCCTCCCAAGTAGCTGGGACTACAGGCATGTGCCACCATGCCTGGTTAATTTTTTCTATATATATATTTTTAGTTGTCCAGCTAATTTCTTTCTATTTTTTTAGTTGAGACAGGGTCTCACTCTTGCTCAGGCTGGTCTTGAACTCCTGAGCTCAAATGATCTGCCTGCCTTGGCCTCCCAGAATGCTGGGATTACAGGCGTGAGCCACCACGCCTGGCTGTGAGAGTGAGATTTTTGATTATTGGTTTAACTTTTTAAATGGTTATTATACTTTTCAGCCTTTCTACGTCTTCTTGAGTAAATTTCAATAATTTATAATTCTCTTATAAAAATTTCCAGTTCATCAAATTTGTCTAAAATTGTACATGTATTTGCTTATTCTTTTATTTTATTTTACTTTATTTTATTTTATTTTTCATCCATCGCGGCCTCAGGTAATGCTTATTCCTTTTAAAAATGATAGTTACATTTGTAGCTGTGCCCTTTTTCATTTTTAATGTTATTTGTTTATTTTTTCTCCACTGATTACTAGTGAAAGAGATTTGTGCATTTTTAAGTCTTTTTCAAAGATATAGCTGATTTGATTTTGGTTTCATTTTGTTGGTTATTATATTCTTTTAGCTTATTTTCTATTTATTATTTTTCTTTGTGATTTCCTCCTTTCTACTTCCTTCGGGTTTCCTCATTTTTTCTTTGCTTAGCCTCTGCGATTAAATACAAAACATTTTTCTCAGATTTTCTGTCATTTTCATAAACATATTTAAAACTATAGACTTCCCCTATAAACACAGCTTCAGATACTTCATAATAGTTTTGGTATGTTGTTCCTTTGTTGATATTTCTTAATATTTTATAAGATTGATTCATATATTATAAAAGTTTATAATTTCTCTTTGATTTCCTTTTTAACACACATTCAGGAATGCACTTTTTAGTTTCCAAAGTGCTTGTTTACGGTATTTTTTACTGATTTTGTAATATATCATGTCACAAAATATCTAAATCATAATATTTAAGGGTACCATGATATGAGAAACAATTCTCTAATTTCTCAATACTGAGGTCAGAGAAAAATTTCTCCCTTGGCTACTTATCTGAAAGATTCTGTGCAGAGAATTAACAAAGTATTAGCAACATTCATTTAATAAACCCAGGAATGAGTTTCCTTGGGGTGGTTCATATTATGTTCTTCAATAAAGCCTACATCAACTTTCTACATACATTAACATATTGCTAACCTATGAATTTTAAATAATACAAGAAGTTAAAGTGAGACTTTGTAACACACTGTTCTTTAATCAAGAAGTAGACTCTGAAACAGAAGATTATGTTCTGTAGATCCTAATACATAGGTTCTGCCAGTTGTATGTATTTAAGATTAATTTGAAGAGTACGTTCTTGGGTAATATGGCAGTTAGGAACAAAGGAACTGCTCAATAATCAATTCCCTGAGGATAATCCTAGAAGAAGGATCATCTTTGCTATGTTGTTTTTTTCAAAGCTGAAAGAAAAGAGATTAATATAGGAGATAAAGTTAAGATGTTTCAAAAATGGGAAAACTAGGTACAAATTTCTCCCGTGTAGCTTGGTTTTTCTTATTAAGGCTCCACCTTGCCATCTGTGTAGTGCTTTCCATTTGATCAGTTCTTTCCTTGCCTTTGTTCAGTGAAAGATTATAAGAGAGATGACTCTGTTACGGAAGACCTGAATTTCAGGGAGACCTTGCCTTCATCAAGTCAGAAAAAGACATCGAAGGTAAGACTAAACGGAGAAGGACCTCTGCTAGTGGACTGTGGCTGATGCCTACATCACTGACTGAACTTTCTGGGGATTAGGTATCTATTTCTTTCTCCCCTCTAAAATGATTTCTCAATTCTTTGTGTCCCTGATGTTGAAGATGACCAAAATAGGGATTTAAAAGAGTGAAACATTTTGCAGCTCTAAAGAAAATCCTTTTCAATGCTACTCTGGAAATTTTACACATTTTGGCATTTATTGCATTTTGTGTTACTAACAGAGATACAAAATAAATTTCACATGAAGTATATAGCACCTATAACTATATGGATGAATGGACCTTTCATTGATAGAGACGGCATGGCACGGTGTCTCCGAACTGGAAAAGTAGAGGGCAGCAAAAATTCTGTGACAAAACCTCTAACCTCAACACTTACCCTCCTTGTGGAGACACTGCTAGGGTTGGAGTACCAAAAAGGGGAATGCATTTCATCTTGTGGGTGCCTTGCATTGTTTTTCTCTTATCAAGTCAGTGGAGCTTTGGAACTGCCATGCTGCTGTCCTCATGCTTGATTCCAACAGCAATAGAGATAAAAGTCAGTGCCAAGAGCAAGTGCTATGCCCCCGCTTCCCCCAGTTAGCTGCCACCTCCACCCAAGGTGGGCAGGCAGGAGCGCTACCTTTAAGAACAACATTGTACCTTGTATATTTTCTTGTACAGGAATCTGTCCATTCTTCCGTTATACATAAGGTGGCCACATCAATGTCAACATCGCACCTCTGGCTGGCAACCTCTAGCTCTTAGTGCAGTGTTGGTTCTCAGTCCACTACTGGTGCTGTTCTCTGATCAGAATGATTTTCCGCTTGAAGTATAGATGATTTGAAAATAAGTAGCTTCACAGAATGTCTCAAGTAGATCCTTTATATTATGTAACCTTGCTCAACTCCCTTCCAGAACTGAATACAATTTGTGATTTTGCTTTTATTGTTATTATTATTGCTAGATTTTATGGCTTGGCCTATCGAGTTTCAATTTATTTTAAAATTTCCTTTTAGAAAAGAGGATCTTAGAATATTCCTGGATGGTTTTTAGAGTATATTGGGAAAATTAGCTGATTTTATCAGAATTTGCTTTTCTTGTATTTCATGAAGCCATTGATTTTGTAGTCACTTGATGCCCTTTCAGATGTGTCCCCTGTCTAGACTCATAGACTTGTAGGTGGTTAGATTTGGAAGAAATTTAAAGAAATTTTTATTCCAACACTCATTTTAATAGATGGAGAAACTGAGCCCCAGAAAGCTAGAGTAATTTGTCCCTGATCATACAGCTTTTCAGTCACAGAGAAAAGACTAGAAACTAGGCTCCGAGTTCCTAGCATTGCTCTTTTCACTTGTCCTCATAAATCCTTGGTGCACACAGTACTACAAAGTTAACTTAGTCTCCTCAGAAAAAATTATCTTTAAATTGACATTAATTTGACTCAGTAAGCAACCTCTGAAAGACCTTGCATCTTGATAATTTATTGTATTTCTCCTTGTTACTTCTTGGTATTGTTAGACAAATCACATTTCATTCAGTCAGAGGCATGCTAGCATCCTCAGTGAGAGTTCAATTTGAATTGCAGCCATCTACAACAGTTTGCTTCTTTGAAAATATAATCAAGTTGATGTTGAAGAGTGACTTGAAAGATGTTTCAGGTATAAATTGTGTTAGGAATTCTCACTCAGATGATGTCACTTTTTCTAAGTAAATGAGTTGTATCCAGATGACTTTTAAACATGTCTCATGGGAAGGGGGAGGGGTCATGTTGGTGTAATAGCACTTTTCCACTTTTCTTCCATCCCATTTTATTCACAATCACCAAATTCCAATTTTAATTATCCTGAAATTAATTTTTGGAGATTTGTTTTACCAATTAGTATTGATAAACTGGTTTTCAGGACTAAAGCTGTAAAGCTCATTTCATTTAATGTATTGGTCAGCCATGTAGTTTAAGAAGAAGGAATCTTAGGGGTACATTTTCCTGTGATATTTCAAAGTAAAAGAATTAAATACATACCAAACAAACACTAACAATAGAGAGATTGGGTAGCTGTGGCATTATCAGACAAAATAGACTTACTCACTAAAAGCATTAAGCATTAAGAGGTCCCTGTACAATGCTAAAAGTTTTAGTTCATAAAGAAGATAAAAGAATTCTACATTTATCAGTACCTAATAGCCTCAGAATATGTAAATAGTGTTTGACAGAATTACAAGGAGGAATTAATAAATTTACTATGATATTGGGCCATTAAAAAATATCTCTTCTGCTAACAGATCAGATAGCTGGTTAAGAGTATAGGACATATTTTTAAAAATTGGCAAGCTAGGCATATAATGAACATATATAGAACCTGTATCAGAAATTAGATAGCACACCTTCTTTTCCAGCATACACAGATCATTTATAAAAATTTACCATGTACTAAATTATAACGTACGTCTCAGTTAATGTCAAATAACCTTTATAGTACTTACTGTGCTTTCTGACATAAAGTAATTCAGTAGAAGACAAAAGTGAAATATACATTTGAAATTTAAAAAAACACACTTTTATACTCATAGGTCAAAGAAGGAATCATAATGTAAATTTAAAGTATTTACAGCAGAATATATACCAAAATACTAGATATAAAAACTTGTGGTTTGCTGATTGAACAGTGCTCAGTAAATATAATCGTCTAATCTATACCGTTACATTTATAATGGTGTCACCTACAAAATATCTGAGGGCAAATCTAAGATAATATGTGAATTGTCTTTATTGAGAATATTGTATAATACTTTTGATAGACAGCTATATCATATTAATGGACAATAAGACTTAATATAATAAAGATATCAGTTATTCCCAATTTAAATCACAAAATTATTTAACTTAATTTCAACAAAAATCCCAAAGTATTTTTTGTGTGTATGAGATTTGATCAACTGATTGAAAAACTGATTTGAGAAAACAGAAGGCCAAGAATAGGCAGGACAGTATTAGAAAAAGAAGAAAAATGTGTGTGTGGTGTATGGGTGGCTGGCATTGCAAGTTATCAGACTGTTATAGAGTTATAAAAATTAAGAAAATGTAGTAGCAGAATAGGAATTGGCAGATAAAACTGATGAAGCTGTATAGAAAGTCCAGTAAAAGACCCATGCATACATGGGAACTTTCTATATGGCAGGTGGCATTGCATATCAGTGGTGACAGAATGGTTTGCTCAGTTGATGGTGCTGGTTATTTCAATAGGAAAAATAAAACTGTATTACTACCTGCAGGTGAAAGTTAACAAAATCTTTTCTTCTCTGTGAGAAAATGATTTTGTTAGCCTTCTAGCTACATGTTCTTCTGGAAACCAGACAAAGGTGGAATGTCAGCTGTGTTGCCAGTCAGTATTGGTTATGGCAAAAATGACTCCAAGACTGGAAAGACTGTGACTAGAATGATGAATGTCTTATGGAAAGTACAAATGGGGTCTTCTCTGAATGTGGGGAGTCCCTTGCTGCAGTTCCCAGAGGTTAGAGTCAAGGGTTGTTATGAGAGATGCCAGTCCCTGTGCAGCATGCAACTTCTAGGCCACAGTGACTCTTACACTCACCCATGTGGTCTCGCTGTCTTACATCTGAGCTGACACTAAGTTTTTTCCGGTGATGTGTGTGCCTAATGCTGTCCTACTGTTATGTGGTGGCTCCTCTCCTGTATCTTTCTGCAAAGCTCACCTGGTGCCAGGTATAGCCTATAGGATCTTGTGAATGTCTTGCTGAGTGCAAGATCACTGTTGGTGGTTGAGCAGAGAAAGCAAGGTACACTGTATACCAGAAGTGATTCTAGGTGGATTAAATACTCAAATATGAAAAGCAGAACTTAAAATTTTTGAAAAATATATAGGAGAATTGATATTTTTTTTTCTTTTTGCTCAGCATGGAGAAGGAATTTTAAAAATTTATATTTTATATATTATTTAAAATGACAATTAGGATTTAAGACATACTGTAATGGTAATGCTATTGCTAAAATATGTTAACTTTATATTTCAGGAAATGCTTATTCATGTTAGGCTAAAAACTTAAGTTATATGTTTTGATTTGTTCAGAAAAACTAATACGTTTGATTGGAGTACCATCTTTCTTTTAACATGCTTAGTTTAAAAAATGACTGTGTTTGGGTCCATGTTCTGGAAGGATGGCTGTACTTACGTTTGCACGAGGCATCCCAGGGCTAAGGAGTCTTGTGGAATTAGCAAAACACACACACGTACACTAGCAAGAAATGAAAAGATTAATAAATTTTACAAAATTAAAATTAAAAAAATACTTCAAAAAGATAAATACGGGGCCTAGGTTGTGACTGGAGAGGCTGTGTGAGAAACAGAGAGGCTGGGGTGACAGCGGACAGTTGGGCAGAGGCTAGACCATGGAAGAGCTCAAGGACTTCGTATCTGCTGTTTGTTTTTACCCAGAATGCCTCCCTGTGCCTTTGCTTTTCTTCTTTCTTTTCATCTTTTTGGTACATGGCAGTTATCTATAGCATACTCTATTTGCTACCACATTAACGCCTGTCACCAGCTGTAATGACTTTTATGCTTGTTTATTTATCTGTCTCCCTGTGAGAATATATACATTCCACGAGGGCAGACCACTTGCCTCCCTTGTTCACTGTTTTGTATTCAGCACTTAGAATAGTATCTGTACATACCGGCTCTCGGAAAGAATTGTCAAATGAACAAGTGCATTGATTGAAGTAGAACTGAGGGCTATTAGTTACTGAATATTTATTTTAATGGGATTTTTTTCCCCTCTGCTTAAATTTGATGTTGTTCACTATTGAGCCAGATACCGTACAAGATGTTGCAGATGTAACAAAGTGGACTGCATTGGGTAGTGCAAAATCTCATGGTGGGGACTTATTTAGAATTACTGAATTAGATGGTACAAGTACTAAAGTAAAGACAAATATAGAGCTAGGAATTTTATATTCATAGTAAACTAAATGTGGTAAGCATAATTATAACTATTTCCTCTGGGCTACAGTAATAAACCTATTTTTTTTAAATGAAACTTTAAAATTCACTTTTGAAAAATAAATTGAGTGATTCAGTTTATTTTTGGTAAATAAACAGAGTCTAGATAGTACTCTAGGCTCTGTTTTGACAGATTAAAAAATATTTAATAGGGAGATATACATTTTGAGTGATTTTCTAGGAGTAGAAGTTAAATTATGTGATTGTGGTTTTAATTCCATTATTGTATACCTTATTGTTCTTTTTAAGAATCTGTTAAGATCATATTTCTTTTAAACTATATTTCCCTAAAATCATGCCTTTCTTATGTCTATAGGTTTTGGGAAATGAAGCTAACTCAGAGAAGGTAAAAAAACTCCCTCTTCAGAAAATCCCACATGATAAGTATGACTATTTTTCTGAAGAGCCTTCAGAAAGGTATAACTAATATGCTTGTTCAGTGAGTTCTCTGTTTATGCTCCTCATATTCATAGGTAGCTGCTGAATAGAGACAGTGAATAATGGTCTCAAATGTTTGATTAACTTTTCAAGATACAGCTTTTTGCAAAACTGATTTAGCTTGCTTAGAAATAGGATGTATTTATGAACTCATAAATGTGGTAATTAAGAAAAAAAACCATATTCTTGAAGGATTTAATTTCTCTATCATTTCAATAGTTATACAGCTTCAAAGCCTTTGCAAATGTGCTTGTAGCTCTTGGAGGGGACAGTGTACTTAAATTTTATTAGAAATTCGTTCTGTTTTCAGAAAGAAAATTACATGCTAGAAACAATAGGACTATTAGTATAGTGAGTTCTATATGAAAAAAAAGTACTAAAGAAAAGTAAATTTCCATTAGGAAAACAAAAGAAACAGCAGTTTCATGCTTACCTTCAAATTGAGATATTTATAACCAAAAACTTATCAAATAAGGAAACATTTTATTAAGCCATATTTTCTTAGAGATTTATCAGTAATATTAGCTATACTCACTGGAATAGCACTTTATAAAGTGTGCACATTCTTTTTATTGTGTATTATGTCCATGTATATGTATAAAATTTGTATATACGACTTTCAGAAGTGCATTAAGTGAACAAATAAATAATAGTAATTTGAACAGCATTTTGAGATCTATTAATATATACTAAGCACTGTACACCAATACAAAATATTACATATTTCTTGCTCTTTAGTTCACAGTATAAACAGGAGTATAAAAGACAAATTTAAGTATAATGTAGTAAATTTTATTTTAGAGTCAAAATCCAAGATTGTGAGTACAGAAGACATAGAACTATGTGTGAGGGGAGTTTCTCATTAGCTTCTTTGAAGAAGATCTATTTTGGTTGAATTTAGGATTTAATTAAATAAAAACCCAGCAGGTTAAAAGGAAAGAAAGAAAATTTCAGGCTGGGGAAGAAGTTTGAGCAAAGGTAAGGAGCTGTAGAAATATTAATGGTGAGAAATATTTGGTGTCAAGAGTTGTAGGGTACGTGTGAGTTAGAATGCCAGGAAGCTGGACAAGATGAAAGCTAGAGCCAAAAAAATAGTGTGGGCTAGAGTGTGAAGGAACTCAATATATGTGAAGCTGAGCATGCATTTTATTCAGTCTATTAAAATGAAAATGAAGCACAGGTAGGGGCTTTTTGTTTTACTCGGGCATCTATCTATCATCTGTCTATCAATTATCTATCTATCTGATCTACCTATTATAGAAGGAGGATTGCTGGTAGCAAGGTGAGGATAGCTGAGAGTGGCAGGAAATGGAGACCAATTAAATGTTTATAGTAATCCAAGAAAAGATGAGAAGGAGAAAAGAAGAAACCTGAAAACCCACAGAAGTAAAAGAGACATGCATTTATTTTGCTGAGTTTAAGGCATAATAAAGGGCATGAAGGAAATTAATAGAGATGATGATGATGAAAAAGTAGGCAGGGTCCAAATGGCCAACATCCTAAACTTGATTGGGATCTGATAAGGGGGGAACTTGATTTATCCTGAAGTTGATAGGCAGTTGTAATTAAGTTTGTATTTTAGGAAGAATTTTCTCTAGACATTGAAGACGAGATCCAGAAGTCAAATTAGGAAGCTTTTGCTAAGTGGGGCTGTGACTGAAAGTGCAACAGTAGCCAAGTAGGTAGCATTAGTGAGTGAATTGAGAAGGGAGAGGTTGGAAAGGAAAACAGAAAGTTAGTATAGGCTGGTATTTGAAATCTGTTAGCAATTACTAACTAGACAAAGGAAGAGAGTTTAAAGGGTTTCTTATTTTTAAGATGAGAGACAACTGAATATTCTTATGATATGAAATAATTTGTAGACAGGGAAAGATTACTTATATATTTAAGAAAAAGATAAGATACAGAAAAATGTTTCCAACGAGGCAGAAGGCATGGGGCTGAGAGCATAGAAAGGTTAAATCTGAACAAGGAGAAAGCAAGAAATAATGAAGACATTGATGCATTTAAGTAAATGTTTTAAAAGAAAGTAACTTGAAAGAGTTCCTGCTTTCTGACTTGCATTTTCTATAACAGAAGGGGCTACATTTCTACTAAGGCAGAGGATTAAGATAAGGACTGCAAGAGGGTGGTGTCATGGAATTATTAATAGTTGCCATGGAGAAATGATAGAGGAAACCAGCCAGGGATATGCCTATACTTTGTTTTCCAAATGGCTCTCTGCTGATATTAGAAATCGCAGTGACTCTAGTACTTCTCTCCTACAGCCTAGGTAAAGGAGGAGAGAAGGTGAATAGGTGCATGGATTTGAGGTGACTAGTTTGCAAGCGAGGAAAAAGTGGGAGGAGATGGAGTTTATGATCAGACACTGGGATTTTGGAATTATCTCAGAAGTGAGCCAGTTTCGGGTGATGACTATGGGAGTGGAAGACTGAACTGAAATGGAAGTATCAATTGAATAATTAACAGGGATTATCAGGGATTCTTTCTTAAATGTATATATTCTTTGAAACCATGGAAAATATATACATTTCTTTTCTAGTGATGAGAGCGTTCACAGCATGTGGGCTACTCCTGGCTCCTTCAGAAGAGACAGGTGGAGCAGTGAGGATGGGGGGTCTGCAGGACCATCGCAGACTGTCTCCCCTCTGCTGCCTGGTATGACAACATCCCATTTGGAGGAGCAAATTTGGGAAGGGGCTCTATTTTAGGGATATGCACAAAGATATTTTTAATATGAATGAAGGAAAGAACTGGGAAAAACTTTTTAAAAAATGGGAAAATACGTTTTCTAGGTTTTTTGTTCAATCAAGAAAAATGTTCCACATTTCACATTCATAAGGGCAAATTTCTGTCCTTCTTCAAGTATTTTAATGTATCAAACATGTCAATTTGATAAAATGATCCACTTGAATTTTCTTAAACTAGGAGTTATAGATTTTTATAGATTTGGAAAATATGACCTGCTTCCTCATTTCCTTATTTTAATTTGTTGCAAAATATATACTTTGTAAGTAAAATAACTTTTTTTGGATTACAAATAGTCACATGTTTATAGGGGGAAAAGAAAATAACAAGTGCGTATAATAAAATAAATCATAACACTGAAGAATATCCCAAAATTTTGTGTGTATATGTATTTATATTTATGTAAAATGTGAACACAGCTATGACACATGCTTAATATATATGTGTATATATATACACATATATATATATAAAATTTGTGTTTGAAGTTGAGGAATCACATGCACACCTTAAAAACCTTGGCAATGGAGAGGATTTTAGAGGTCATCCATTGCATCCTCCCATCACGTATTGGAATTATCTTGTCTAATGACTTTTTTATTTGAAAAATGTCAAATCTAATTAGGACAGTATCATACTATGTAATTATTAAAATTCAGGTCTCATATAAACATAGTTTACAAGAACACACTTTTATAAACTGAGGTATAAATTATGTACCCAGTAAAATTCACCCTTTTAACATACGGTTCTATGAGGTTTGACAAAAGTTTATCACCACAATTAAGGTATGTATAGTACATTTCTATCAACGCCCGCCATACCCCCCGCCCCAGAAATTTCTCTTGTGTTCTTATGCAGTCAATCCCTAACCCCACCAGCAATGCCTGGCAACCAGTAATCTGGTTTTTTTTCTCTTTACTTTTGTCTTTTGTTCTCAGTGTCATATAAATGGAATCATAAATATGTAGCCTTTGAGTCCAACTTCTTTCACTTAGCATAATGCTTTTGATATTCGTCTGTGTCATTGCATTTATAAGTATTTAGTTTCCTTTTTTGCTGACTAGTATTCCATTGCATGGCTACACCAGTTTGTTTATTCATTCACCAGTTGAAGGGCATTGGGTTGTATCCAGATTTTGGCAATTATGGATAAAAGTCTGCAAACATTCACATACCGGTTTTGTATGAACATAAGTTTCCGTTACTTTAAGGTAAATATCTAAAAGTGGGATTGCTGGGTCATAAGTGTATAATGGACAAACAGTTTCAAAGAAGCTGTACCAGTATTACTGGTTGTTTTTTACTATTTTTTCTCCTTCTCTTTTTTCCCTTTGTGTTGCAGTTAAGGTCATTTCTGTCACCCTATCTTCAAGTTTACTGATTGTTTTCTTGGCTGTGTTAAGTCTACGCATGAACCCATTGAAAGCATTCTTCATCTCTGCTACCGTGTTTTGTGTATAACATTTCCATTTGTCACTGTCTTATCAATACCGTCTCTACATTCACATTCCCTATGTGTTCATGCATTGCGTCCACGTTTTTCACAAGAGCTCAAACATGTTAATCTAGTTGTTTAAAGTTCTCCTTCAGATAATTCTGACAGATGGATTGTTGCTGATTTCTTTCTGTTGACTGCCTTGTCTACTGACAGTGGTTTCATTGTTTCTGCTGCTGTCGCTGCTTCTTGGTGTGTCTCATAATTTTTGATTGAGTGTTGGTGTTGGCTACAGAAAAATAGAGACTGAGGTAAATAGAATTTATGCCTAGAAATAGTCATGCCTATTCCTCTGGTAGGCCATTAGTACAGGTTCTTGATTTAGTGTATTTAGGACACAAGCTGGATTTTGGTTTCCTGTTGCTGTCGTTACTTACAGTGAACCGTTGGCTTAGAATTCCTCAAGAATTAAATTGTGCTTTGGGCGGCAGCTGAGGTTCTAGAGAGTTTGTCTTGACCTTCCTGTTCCATCAGCTTTGGGCCTTCCCTGTGTGCCTGTGCTTCATAAGGCCTGCCTCTCCCTCGCTTGCCCCCCCGCCAGCAGGGGACTGGTGCCGCCTGCATGGCAGGGAGGGCCGGGTCGTTCTTCGTTGTCCCAGTCCAGTCTCAGCCTTAGGCAGGCCCTCTGCTCCTGGTTCTCGCTGGCGGGGCTTTGTCGGTGATCCTGCCCCTTATCCTCATGGCATCTGCACTTTGCCTTCTACCTTGGCAGGTCTGCTGTGGGAAAGGGTTTCCTGCTCCAGCTTAGTGCAGTGGTAGGAGGTTTGTGATCGCTCTGGCATAGAACCCTGGGCTCAGGACTGTTTCCTGCCCCTCCTCCAGGAGTATTTTGCTCTTTTCCCAGCTGCAGTGGGTCTTCAGCTATGTTCAACAGGGATTTCTGCTCTTCCTCCTGCAGTTTAAGACTTTTGTTCTATGAGGGAGACAGGTCCAGGTGGGGCTTTACGCATTTGCAGCGATGGCAATAGTTCCCCTCCTCCAGTCCTACCCCTTGGAGGGAACAGTTCTTCCCACCTGCTCTGCTCCCAGGCCTTCTAATGAGGACGCGCTGGCCGTGTGTGAAGGTGAGTCTGCGAGTGTGTACACACTCTCTTTGTGTCTGTGGCTTCTTGCTGTTCTACACTGTCTCCTCATGTTCCCGCATACAGTCATCAGCCTCAGGTGAAGTTTTTCCATCTGAATCCTCCTTTCCCACCTGCGTAGTGCCTGGCGTCTTTCTCCCCTGAGCTGCCACAGGTGAGCCAGCGTTCATGTCCTGTGCTTAGATTCTCACTATTTGGTTGCCCTGAAACTTTAGCTCTCTGATGGGTTCAATAAAATTTTGATTTAGTGGTTTTTTTCCAACTTGTATATATTGTTAGGGTGTGAGTTATGCTCACACCAGCTTTCTACATTGTAGGCAGAAGTGGAATTTTCAATATAAATATGTTTTTAAAATAAAAATAACACATTCCTTTGTACACATGTCTTTTTAATAAACATATAGTTACACTACAATTTTAAAAAGCTAAATAATACTTCATTGTATGGCTGCATCGTAATCTATATGGCCAATCTCTTCTTGGACATTTAGAGTAGTTCTTTTGAAAATATTATAATATATAGTGCTACGATAAGCATATATAGAGCTGAGTCTTTGGGAATACTCTAACACTAGGTTGAAAAAAAGAAGGAAAACTTTATTCAAACTGCTGCTGTTGCAGCAACAGCAGGAAGTGCACGGTCGAAGACGCGTGTCTGGCCAAGTAGGTGGTGTTCAGGTGTTTTAAAGGAAGAGGGGTGACATCCTGAACCACAGGAGAACCACAAACTCACAGTCAGCATATCTGGGCTGTTCTTTTTAGTTCTACTGGTGTTCAGGCTGGATGACTAATGGTTTTGTTTAGTTTTGCTTTATTATGGCCTCTGAATGGCAACTTATGCTGGTGTTGTATGAAGTATGTTTATTCTCAACAGGGAATACTACGGCCTGTTAGAGCGAGGTCGGTTCCCTTTTCTTTCTTGATATCCTCCTTTTGAGTTTCAGTTTGGGACTAAGGATAGGTTTCTCCTGGGGTCTGTTATTGAGGTCTATACTGACAAAGGATTAATGCCCAGAAAAATATATGAAGAACTACATATTAATAAGTAAAAGGCAACTAAATAGAAAAATGGGCAAGAGACATTAACAGGTACTTCACAGAGGAGGAAGTATGCAAAAAGTGGTTCAACCTAATTGTGAATCAGGGAAGTGAAAATTTAATCACAGTGAATAATTTAAATCACTGTTTAAAATTTTACATTGTGATAATACTCAATGTGGTGGCATGATGGAAAATCATTTTGTGTTTCTTTAGTATGCATCCTTTACACCCTAGCAGTTCCCTTCCTAGTTATTTAGCTTAGAGAAACTCTTTCTCTTTTATACCAGGAGATGTATACAAGAATGTTCCTACTGGGCTTATTTGTAACATCCTTAAACTGTAAACAACTCAGATACCTTTCAACACCAGCATGAATAAACTAGATGTGGTATATTTGTATAATGTGAGGATGAATAAACTCAGAGGTAGTCTCAGAAAAAAAATCAAGATTTAAAAGGAAATATGATTAATCAATACAAATTGCAAAATATGCAAAACAGCATATATGGTAAACAAAACAAACAAAATAAAATGAATGCTAACATAATTCAGAATAGTGATTATTCCTGAAGGAGAAGGGCAGGGAATGAAGTCAGGGAAAGGTACACCAGAGACAAAGGATAATGTTTTAAATTGGGTAGTGTAATACATTAAAGATATTTTATTTAACTATTATTTTATAAAATTTTTTTGACAATTTATATACATTTATTTATCCATTTACCCATCCGTTTGTTTAGTTCCTGGTATATACAGGTTGAGCACCCTAATCTGAAAATTCAAACCAAAATGCTTCAAAACTCCAAATATTTTAAGCCCCAATGTGACACAAGTGGAAAATTCCACATTTGACCTCAAGTGATGGGTCACAGTCAAAATGCAGGCACACAACACATAGTTTATTCAGTGTCCCCAAGGGAAAAAAGATCCTTCTAGCCCCCTTCAGCTGCAATATATCTTTTGTATACATGGCCAGGTTCCCCCACACAAGGCCGTAAAGGGTGATAAAATGACATATGTATAGGATGGAGGAGCTGACAGCAAGTTCCCCAGGATGCTCCACATGGCGCCAAGATTTATGTGCATTACTCACTGTGTCTTTGCTTATTCTCTGCTCTGTGGTGTAAAGATATTGTTGAAAACATCAAAAAGGCCTAAAGATAGTTTTAAGAGTAACAGTGGTAAGAAAGAAAGGCAGCATTTACATTTATATATAGCACAGAAAGTCCAGCTGTTGGAGAAACTGGACAGTGGTGTAGGTGTGAAACATCTTACAGAAGGGTGTGGTGTTGGAATGGCCGATGTATAGGACAGGATGAACTGTTAAAGTTCTATGCTGAAAGTGATGAACAGAAGTTAATGAAAAACAGAAAACCACTGCATAAAAATGAAGATCTCAATTTTGTATTGAAAGAGGGGATCTGTCCACATTACAGAGAACATATGCCACTTAATGGTATGTTGATCATGAAACAAGCAAAGATCTATCAGAATGAACTGAAAATTAAAGAGATCTATGAATATTATAAAATACTTTAAAAGCCCAAATTTTAAAAAATTTATAAACTTAATATTAAATATATGCTTATATTAATGAAAATCAATATAGAATGTTATAAAGAAAAAATTAATAATTCCTTCATCTCAAATTCTAGACTCATAAGTAACCAATATTAATAGTTTATCTATGAATGCACAAGGATATAAGAACATAGATTTTCTACTTAAAGTTTAAATAAAAATTGACATGTACTGTGCAACTCTGCAGCCTTATTTTTTTTCTTAATTTCAGAATATTATGGATGTACAAACATTTTGGCTACATGAACTGCTTTTGTACAGTTTGAGGCAAAGTTTTAACTGTGCCCATCACCCAGTTAGTATGCATTGTACCCATTAGGTGTGTATTTACCTTTATCTTCCTTTCCCCTCCCACCTGCTTGATTTCTGTTGAGTTTTACTACCATATGTGCACATGAGTGTTGATCGATTAATTCCAATTTAATAGTGAGTACATGTGGTGTTTGATGTACCATTCTTGTGCAACTTCACTTAGAAGAATGGTCTCCTGTTCCATCCAGGTTGTTGCAAAAGGTATTAGTTCACCGTTTTTTATGGCTGATTAGTACTTCATGATATACATATACCACATTTTATTAATCCACTCATGTATTGATGGGCACTTGAACTGATTCCAAATCTTTGTGACTGCTGATTGTGCTGCTATAAACATTCAAGTGCAAGGATCTTTTTTATAAAATGATTTTTTCCTTTGGGTAAATACCCAATAATGGGGATTGCTGGATAAAATTGTAGGTGCACTTTTACTTATTTGAGATATCTCTATACTACTTTCCACAGAGGTTATACCAGTTTGCAGTCCCACCAACAGTGTATAAGTGTGCCTTTCTCTCTGAATCCATGCCAGCATCTATTGTTTTGGACTTTTTGATAAAGCCATTTTCACTGGTGTTAGGTGATATTTCATTGTGGTTTTGATTTGCATTTCCCATCATCAGATTAGAGATATTGAGCATTTTTTCATATGTTTATAGGCCATTAGTCTAGTCCATCTTCTTTTGAAAAGTTTGCATTCATGTCTTTTGCCTAGTTTTTAATGGGGTTGTTTGATTATTTCCTGCTGATTTGCTTGAGTTCTTTGTAAATTCTGATTATCAGCCCTTTATCGGACGTATAGCATGCAGATATTTTCTCCCATTCTGTTGTCTGTTTGCTCTATTGATTGTCTCCTTGGCTGTGCAGAATATTTTTAATTTGATCAGGTCCCATTTATTTATTTTTGTTGTTGCTGTGATTGCTTTTGGGGTCTTCTTCATAAATTGCCTAGGTCTTTATCTATTAGAGTTTATCCCACATTTACTTCTAGAATTCTTATGGTTCCATGCCTTAGTTTTAAATCTGTTATCCATCATGAATTAATATTTATGAGTGGGGAGAGTGGCAGATCCTGTTTCAAATAGCCTTCTATATGTGTCTATCCAATTTTCCCAGCACCATTTATTGAGTAGGGATTCTTTTCCATAGTATACGTTTTTGTTTGTTTTGTCAAAGATCAGATGGCAATATGAAGATGGTGTTATGTCTGGGTTCTCTGTTCTGATCTTGATCTAGGTTTCTGTTCTTGTGCCAATACCATGCTGTTTTGGTTACTACAACCTTGTAGTGTAGTTTGAAGTCTGGTAAAGTGATGCCTCCTAATTTTTTCTTTTGTTTAAGTCTGCTTTGGCTATTGAGGGTCTTTTCTGGTTCCATATGAAGTGTAGACTTATTTTTTTCTAGGTCTGTGAAAAATGACATTGGTATTTTATTGGGGATTGCATTGAATCTGTAAATCACTTTGGGTAGTATAGACATTTTAACGATGTTGATTCTGCCAATCCATGAACATGATATGTTTTTCCATTTGTTTACATCGTCTGTGATTTCCTTCCTCAGTGTTTCATAGTTCTCCCTATAGAGGTCTTTTGCCTCCTTGGTTAGATATATTCCTAGATATTTTATTTTCTTCATTGCTATTTGTGAAAGGTATTGAGCCTTTGATTTGAGTCTCAGCTTGACTGTTGTTTGTGTGAAGGAATGCTACTGATTTGTGCACATTGACTTTGTAACCTGAGACTTTGCTGAATTTATTTATTAATTCCAGGAGTTTCTTGGCAGAATCTTTGGGGTTTTCTAGATATGAGATTATATCATCAGCAAAGAACGATAGATTGACCTCTTTTTTCCACATTTGGATACCCTTGATTTCCTTCTCTTGTCTGATTGCTCTGGCTAGGACTTCCAGTCCTATTTTGAATGGAAGTGGTGACAGTGGGCAACCTTGCATGGTTCCAGTTATAAGCAAGAATGCTTTCAATTTTTCCCTGTTCAGTATGATGCTGGCTGCGGGTTTGTCATATATGCCTTTTATAATTTTGAGGTATGTTCCATCTATGCCTATTTTGTTAAGAGTTCTTATCATAAAGGGGTGCTGAATTTTGTCAAATGCTTTTTCTGCATCTTTTGAGAGGCTCATATGGTCTTTGTTTTTGCTTCTATTTATGTGGTGAATCACATTTGTAGATTTGTATATGTTGAACCATTGTTGCATCTGTGGGATGAAGCCCACCTGGTCCTGGTGGATTTTTTTCTGATGTGCAGCTGAGTTCAGTTTACTAGAATTTTATTGAGAATTTTTGCATTTATATTAATAAGGGATTTTGGTCTGTGGTTTTTTTGTTGTTGTTGTGTCCTTTCCTGGATTTGGTATCAAGGTGATATTGGCTTCATAGAACAAGTTGGGGAGGATTCCTTCCTTCTCAATGTTATGAAATAATTTCTGCAGAATAGGTACCAGTTCTTTGTAGGTCTGGTAAAATTTGGCTGTGAAAACATCTGGTCCTGAGGGAGGGGCCTAATCACTTGTGCACTAAGGCCCTGGACCCTTCTCTTTCCACCCTTATCTACTAGCGCAGTTTCTCTGCAGGGTGGGGTGAGCATCCTCTCTATTCACTTCCTGAAAGTCCACAGCACCCTCTGATCAGAAGAGTCTGTGTGAGTTCTCTCACTGCCCAAGACTGGCCCTGGAACTACCCCTCAGTCCATGTACCTGACCCACTAGTGTGGGTCTCCACAGGGCACTGTAAGGTAGGGGGAGTTTCTGGTTGTGCATGCCTGTTCCACCAAGAGACCCCAAAGGGAGAGAGGCAGGCGTCAGTAGTACATGTACTCTGTCAGGAGTACATTTCCACTGGGGATAAGTGGCTTCTCTGGAGTTTCTTGGCTCAAACTGCACTCTCTATTGTAGTGAGTCAGGGGAGGGACCCCTGCTCCTGTTTTGCCAGCACACAGGGGCATTCAGTTGTCATGAGAACCAGGGGCTAGACTAATTCACTCTGAATGCTGTGTCCCTATTCAATATGGCAGTTCTCCAATAGGGATGGAGGATGGGCATGCTCACAGATTGCAATTCCTCAGCGCCCTTTTAAACTCCTCCATTGGCTATGTCCATGAGGGCTTCCTTGCCACCCGAGTCCAGGACCGAGATCCCGCTTCTGCCTCCCCCTGCACCGCTCTTGTGTCAGGGGACACCAGGTCCAGCCCGACTACCCAAGCTGCCAGCACATGATCCTGCAAAATGCCAGTGGACAGGAAACTCACAAATTGTAGCGGCACCACTCTCAGTGGTGAGCTCAGCCAGGAATGCTCACCTGTCCTAGATAAGCAGCTGTTGGTGTGCTTTTTGATTCAGAGTATTTTTGTGGTTGCAATGGTTGGGGGAGGGAGGTTGCTGCTACCAGCTAGCCCAGGCCAAAATTACTTTCTCTGATATAGTGACTGAAGGAGGTGCAGAGGAGGAAGTGTCCAGGTTTAAGAAAGCTGGCACTCTGGTCTCTTGTGGCACTTTCCTGTGGAGTATCCCTTTTTAACATCCGAACTCCTGGGGTTTGCTGGTTCACCCGGCGGTTCCTATTTAGCCACTGTGCCTGGGCTCCTGAAGGGTCGAAGCGCACCCAGTATGTTCTTTGTCTCGCTTTCCACTGAAGGTACCTAGGTGGGGGAGGGAAAGCTCTACTTACCATTTCCTGGGCTCCCCGAGCTGCTCTGGGTTTCGTCCATGCTGCTCTCCTCTCTCTGTGTCTTCTTTTCTCCCAGCTTCACTGTTTTTCTTGGTTGGGTCCTGGGATGTCTCTTCTGTCTCTCCCTGTAATCCATACTTGAGATGCAACCTTATTTTTTTTAAACTTAAACTTTATCATGTACGTAGGTTAATGCATATTCCAACATAATGTTAATAGCTGTCTAATATTATATTATAAGGAAATGTCATCATATATTCACCCATTCTCCACCTGACTTTTCCTGCAATAGATATTCATATACATATTTCCCATGTACTATTGTGTGTATTTTGGTTAGATTCCCTAAAGTAGGATTGCTAAGTCAAAATGTATGCTCATTTTATATTTTAATGAACAATATTAGATTCCTTTGCAAAGGTTAAAGCAATTTTTTGTGACTCTTAACTATTTGGAAGTTCAATTTTCCTACATTCTTATTATCAATAGATAACCCTTTTTCTAATTTTTGCCAGTCTGATGGAGGAAAAATAGCAACTCCTTATTATTCTAATTTTTATTATCCTGATTGTTAGTGAAATCAAGTATCTTAACTAATATGTTTATTAACTACTTCTTGGATTTGCATATTAATATGCTTTGTCCATTTAATGTTTTTTTTTAATTTGTAGGAACTTTTCACATGTTGGAAATATTAACATTTTGTCTGTCTGATAAATGTATTATAAATTCTCACACCCACCCCCATCCTTTAAGAAGGGAGACCTTCATAAACATTCTCAATTTCTAGAATGTTTATGAAGGTTATTTTTCACAGGAAGAAGATACAAATATTCTCTTAAATTTACTCTAGAATTTTTATTCATTTTGCTAAATCACTAATTGATCGGCAGTTTATTGTTAAATATGATAGGGGTATAGAAAACTATTTTCTTTCATATGACTAGACAGCACCATTCACTAAATAAACCACATTTCTCAACTGAATTTAAATATACTTTTATAGCATATTGAGTTTCCAGAAATCTTTAGATCCTTTCCTATTCTTTAAATTTTTTCACTAATTGACTGATTTGTTCCTGTGGACATATTGCTTTGTTTTGATTACAGTAGTTCTAAATAATATCTGGAAAGGCAGTTTCTCCTGTTAATTTTTGAAAAGTAAATTTTGTAGGCTATTTGAGTGAGATATTGCTACATACAGAATTTTAAATTATTTTGTTCATTCCTGTGTAAACTGCTTTGAAATTCAGATAGAATGGCATGCCATTTATATTTGGGAAGGATTGGCATTTTTGTGATATTTAAGCTCTTCCCTCCAAGTAAAGATCCAGGTGAGTCAGGAGATCAGCAACAGTGCACTTGAGCACACAATGGCTGCTGCTTCACATTCACCTTCCAGATCTCACATGAGAACCTCTCTTGTAGCCCATCGTAAGCAGGAACATTCAGGAAACAGAATCCTGGGGAAAGTAGGCCAGCCTGGCCATGATGACATATTACAGAGCTATTACAGTTTACCCTTTGTTTGCTTGGCACCCATATACATCTCTTTAAACCGTATTTAATCTCCAAATACAATAACACAACTATATATTGTGTACAACTGAAAACATACTCTCTTCTCTTCCTCAGAAGAGGAGATAAAGCCTTTTTTGTCTTTGAGTGATATTTTTTCTTCTCCTACTGATTCACATTCCTTAATGACCTTATTTTAACTTAATTATCTCTTTATAAATACTGTCTACAAATACAGTCACATTCGGAGTTAATGTGAGTTAGCACTTCAACATATGAATTTTTGAGGGGGAAACAATTCAGCCCTTAACAATATTGAATTTGTTTAATTGATATAGGACTATTTATGTTATCTCTTTCTTTTTTTAATGAGCTTTGGCAGTTTGTCTATTTCAATGAGTTTGTCCCATTCATGTAAGTTACCTAATTTATGGTACTAGAGTTCATAATATTCTCTTATTAACTCTTTAATATCGGTAATATCGTAATTGATTACCTCTCTTTTATTATTGATTTGGGAAAATGTGTCTTCTTTCTTTTTCTTCTTGATAAGTTTGCCTGAAGACTTTATGAATTTTATTCAGCTTTTCCAAGAACTAGCTTTTAGTTTCATTTATTTTCTCATTGTTTTTAATTTCATTGATTTCTGCTCTTAATCTTTATTATTTTCTTCCTTCTTCTTGCTTTGAGTTTTATTTGCTTTTCTTAATTTATTAAGGTGGAAGCTTAGATCATTGGTAAGAATTTTCTAATAAAGTTGGCCCTTCTATCCTAAGGTTCCACAGAGGATCAAAAATATTTGAAAAAAAGCAATAAGAAATAATACAAATCAAAAAATACAATGTAACAACTAATCATTTAGATTTATAATATATTGTGTTATTATAGATAATCTAGAAATGACTTAAAGTCTATAGGAGGATATGCCTAGGTTATATGCAAATACTATGCTATTTTATATAAAGGACTTGGGCATCCATGGATTTTGATATCCAAGGGCGGGGGATCCTGAAACCAATTCCCTGCAGATGCAGAGGGACAACTGTACTATAAGCATTTAATACAACAAATCTTCCTGTGAGTAATGCTTTAGTTGCATCCTAGAAATTGTGATCTATGTTTATTTTACTTTAATTCAAAATGTTTTCTCATTCCTAGTGACAAAGGGTAGAACAGTTTGAGCAATGATATAATGTAGCATTGGATTATAACACACAAAGTATAAAATAATCATTCACGAGTCCATACTGATATAAATAAATGATTGAATATCTTAATAAATGGGGGAGGAAAGACAAATCTCCCATACAGAAGAATTCCAAATAAATTTTGTTGATATTCCACTCTAAAGGAGGTGGAGCATCATTCCCCACCCCTTAAGTATGGGTCACATGTAGTGACTTTCTTCCAAAGAGTACAGTATGGCAAAGGGAATACAAAGAGTAACTGTATAGTGGAGAAACCTGACAAACACTACTGCAGCCAAGTGATCAGGTCAATATCAATTGTCATAAATCATGTTGATAGTAAATACCCTTGATACAATAGGATGAATATGGTACTTTTCCTTTGTGATCTCCTTCCCCAAAATCCATAATCCCAGTCAAATAATGAGAAAAAAAAATTAGACAAATTCCAACAGAGAGGCATTGGAGAATTTACCTGCCCAGTACTCTTCAAAACTGTTAAGATCATCAAAAACAAGGCAAGTCTGAGAAACTTTCCCAGCCAATAGGAGTCCAAGGAGACATGACAAGTAAATGTAATGTGTTATCCTAAATAAGATCCGGAAACAGAAAACAAAAAAGAACAGAAAACAAAACACTAAAAAAATCAGAATAAACCATGTAAATAAGGGTTTGTTTCTGGACTCTGTTCTTTTCCATTGAAAAGATACCAATACCATACTGTTTTGATTACTGTAGCTTTGTACTAAATTTTGAAATCAGAAAGTGTGAGTCTTCTTTTTTTCTTCTTTTTAAGTATTGTTTTGGCTATTTGAGATCCCTTGAATTCTATGCGAATCTTAGGATGAGTTTTTCCATTTCTACAAAAGAGGTCAGTGGTACTTTGATAAGATTGTATTGAATCTGTAGATTGTTTGGATAGTACTGATATTTTTATGATATTAAGTCTTTCAATCCATGAACATTTGGTATCTTTTATTTCTTTCAGCAGTGTTTTGTTGTTTTCATCGTACAAGTCTTTCACCCCTTTGATTAAGTTAAATTCCAAAGTATTTTATTCTTTTTTGTACTATTGTAAATGGAATTGTTTTCTTGATTTTGTTTTCAGATGTTCACATTAGTGCATATAAATGCAAATGATTTTTGTGTGTGACTTTGTATCTTGCTACTTTACTGAATTTGTTTATTAGTCTTAGCAGTTTCTTTTCTGTGTTTGGGGGAATCTTTAGGATTTTCTATATGTAAGAACATATTATCTGCAAACAGAAATAATTTTACTTTTTGCTTTCCAATTTGGATGCCTTTTATTTTTTCTACTTAATTGCCCTGACTAGGATTTCCAGTACTATGTTGAACAGAAGTAGTGGAAGAGGCATCCTCACCTTGTTTCTGATCTTAGAGGAAAACTTTTTGATTTTCACCCTTGAGTATGGTGTTTGCTGTGAGTTTTTCATATATGGCTTTTATTGTGTTGAAGTAGTTTTTTCTGTTCCTTGTTTGTTGAATTTTTTTTTTTAAATCGTGAAAGGGTGTTGAATTTTGTCAAGTGCTTTTTCTGCACCCATTGAGATTTTCTCCTTCATTCTATTAATGTGTCGTATTACCTTGAACAATTTTTTTGTGTTGAACTGTCCTTCCATTCCAGGAATAAATCCCACTTGGTCATGGTATATAATCTTTTTAATATGCTGCTGAATATTTGATTTTTTCGTACTTTGTTGAAGATTTTTATGTCAATGTTCGTAAGGGATATTGGCCTATAGTTTTCTTTTCTTGTGGTATCATTGTCTGGCTTTGATATCAGGATAATACTGGTCTAATAAAATGCGTTAGAAAGTGTTCCCTCCTCTTTAATTTTCTAGAACAGTTTAAAAAGGATTGGTGTTAGTTCTTTAAATGTCTGGTAGAATTGATCAGTTTAGCCATCAGGTCCAGGGCTTTACTTTATTGGGAGATGTTTGATTACTGATTCAATCTGCTTGCTAGTCATAGGTCTATTCAGATTTTCTATTTCTTTGTGGTTTCATTTTGGTGGGTTTTGTGTTTCTACTGATTTTTCCATTTCAGCAAAGTTATCTTTTTTTTGTTTTGCTTACAATTGCTCATAATACTCTTGTAATCATCTCTTTTATTTCTTTAGAGTTGGTAGTAATGTCCCCATTTTTATTTATGATTTTAGCAATTTGAGTCTTTTCTTGTTTTTTTCTCACTAATGTTTTGTCATTTTGTTGATCTTTTTGAGGGACCATCTTTTGGTTTCATTGATTTTTCTCTATTATTTTTCTATTTCTATTTTGTTCATCTCTGCTCTAATCTTTATTATTTCCCTTCTTCTATTAGCTTTAGATTTAGTTTGCTCTTCTTTTTCTAGTGATTTAAGTTGTAAAGTTAGTTTGTTGATTTGAGATCTTTCTTGCTTTTTAATGTAAGCTTTTATAGCTGAAAATTTCCCCTTTAGACCTGCTTTTGTAGTATCCCATACATTTTAATATGTTGTGTTCTAGTTTTCATTCATTTCCAAGTATTTTTAATTTGCCTTGTGATTTCTACACTGATCTGTTGGTTGTTTAAGAGTGTGTTATTTAATTTCTACTTATTTGTGAATTTTTCAGTTTTCCTTTTGTTATTGATTTCTAACTTCATCCCCCTGTGTTTGGAGAAGATATCAATCTTAAAAATCTATTGATACTTAATCTGTGGCCTAATGTATGATCTATCCTGGAAAATATCCATGTGTACTTGAGAAGAATATTTTGTTTTTCCATAGAGCGTTCTGTGTATGTCTGTTAAATCTACTTGATTTATTGTGTTGTTCAAGCCCTCTCTTTTTTACTTATCTTCTGTCTGGTTGTTCTGACCATTATTAAAAATGGAGTATTGAAGTTTCCAATTATTACTGTAGAACTGAATATTTGTCCCTTCAATTCTGTCAATTTTTTCTTCATATATTTTGATAGCCTGTTATTAGGTACATAAATGTTTATCATTGTTACATGCTCTTGCTGTATTGAATCTTTTATTAATATATCCTTTTCCACTGGTCACCTTTTTTGATTTAAGGTCTATGTTATCTGATATTAGTATGGCTACTTCTGCTGTTTTGGTTTACTATTTGCATGGAATATCCTTTTTCATCCTTTTATTTTTAACCTATTTGTGTCTTTAAAATGAGTCTTTTGTAGACAGTGTATATAATTGGATCATGGTTTTTTTTTTTAATTCATTCTGCTAATCTCTGTTTTTCAACTGGAGAGTTTAATCTGTTTACATTTAAAGTAATTACTGGCCAGAAGTGGCAACTCACACCTGCAATCTTATCACTTTGGGAGGCCAAGGCAGAATGATTGTTTGAAGCCAGGAGTTAGAGACCAACCTGGGCGACATGGTGAGAACTTGTCTCTGTAAGAAACTTAAGAAAGTTAGCTGGGTGTGGTGGTATGCACTTGTAGTCCTAGCTACTCAGGAGGCTGAGGTAAAAGGATCACTTGGGTCCAGGAGTTTGAGGCTGCAGTGAGCTTGATTGCCCCACTGCACTCCAGCCTTGGTGAGACATAGCAAGATCCTATTTCTAAAAAAATATAATAAAGATAAATAATATTATTTATAAGGAGGGCCTTATTTCTGTCATTTTGCTGTTTGTTTTTTGTATGCTTTGTAGCTGTCTTGTCCCTCATTGTTTGCATTACCATCTTTTGTGTTTAGTTGATTTTTGTAGTGAAATATTAATAAAATCTTTTTATATCATTTTGTGTGTATTCTTTAGCTATTTTCTTTCTGATTACCATAAGTATTATATTCAACATCCTAAAGGCATAACATTCTCACATGCCATCTTAATTCATTAAGATACACAAACTATGGTCCTTTGACAGCTCCATCCTCACCCTTTTCATTCATTAATGTCACAAAATTACATCTTTGTACATTGTATGGCCCAAAACATAAACTAATATTTTTTGATGCTTTAACTTCTTGTGTAGAAAACAAAATGTAGAGTTATAAGCCAAAGTTATAACACTAACAACTATAGTTAGTTTTTAGAGTAATAAGTTATAAAAATGTACTAGTCTTTTAAAGCAATAGAAAAGTGAAGTTGTATACCATTGTTACAATACCAGCTTTTATAATTACTCATGTATTTACCTTTACTGAGATTTTTATTTTTTCATATGGCTTTTTTCTTTGAGTACTTTAAAAATGTCACTTAATTGTCTTCTGGCTTATATTATTTTTGATGTGCTCTTGGATCTGAGGCTTCATGTCTTTATTTTGGAAAATTCCAAATCATTATCTTTTTAATATTCTGCCCAATTCTCTTTTATTTTGGGATTCCATTTATAGGTGTATTAGTCTACTTGATATTGACCTATAGCTCTTGGATGGTCTCTTCTCCCCCGACCCAGCTTTTTTCTCTGTGTTTTAATTTGGGTAATTCCTCTTGACCTATTTTGTAGTTCACTGATTCTTGTCTGTATCAAGTCTGCTGATGAACCCATCCATTGGCATGCTTCACTTCTTACAGTATTTTTTGTTTTAAGCATTTCTACTTGGTTCTTTCTTATGGCTTCAGTCTCTCTGATGAAATTCCCCATTTGTTCATACATTTTATCCACTTTTCCCACTAACTTTTAACAAGTTGATTATCAGTATTTTAAGTTCATCACCTGATATTCTTAACATTTATGTTATGACTCTTTCTGCTTCTGTTAATTGCTTTATCTCTTGACATTTTTGTCTTTTTCTTCTCTGTGTGCTATATAATTTTTTTGTTGTTGAAAGATGGATATCATGTAGTCTAGAGACTGAAGTAAAATACCGTAGTCCCCTTTTATTCGTGTTTTCACTCTCTGCAGTTTCAGTTACCCACAGTCAAGGTAGTTGAAAAATATTAAATGGAAACTTCCAGAAGTAAACAATTCTTAAGTGTAAAATTACATGTTCTTCGGAGTAGGATGATGAACGCTGGCACCATCCCACTCCGTCCTGCCCAGGGTATGAATTATCTTTCCTTCCAGCATATCCATGCCGCACGCACTACCTGCCCCTTAGTCAATAGGTGGCTGTCTCGGTTATCAGATCTACTGTCATGGTATCGCACTGCTTGTGTTCAAGTAATCCTTGTTTTACTTAATAATGGCCCCAAAGCACAAAAGTAGTGATGCTGGAAAATTGGATATGCCAAAGAGAAGACATTAAGTGCTTCCTTTAAATGAAAAGCTGAAAGTGCTTAATAAAGGAAAGAAAAAAATTGTATGTTGACATTTCTGAGATCTACAGTAAGAACAAGTCTTCTATCTGTGAAATTGTGAAGAAGGAAAAAGAAATCTATGCTAGTTTTGCTGTTGCACCTCAACTGAAAAATGTATGGCCACCGTGCATACATGCTTAGTTAAGATGGAAAAAAGCACTAAATTTGTGGGTGGAATACATGAATAGAAATGTTTCAATTGACAGCACTCAGATTCTATACTATCTGCAGTTCCAGGCATCTACTGGGGGTCTTGGAATATACCCCATGTGGATAAGGGGGAACTGCGGTAGTATGTTTCATCTTATGTTCTAGAGTCTGAGGTACGTAGGAATGGATGTGCCTCTTTCCTTAGTAGGCCTTCAGTGTGAGGAGCTGAGTCACTTTAGTCAGTAACTGAGCAGGCTTTGGGGTTTGATGTTGCTGTGGTTACTCTTAGTGCACCACCAGCTTCAGATTCCTCTAGTGTTACCTTGAGTGTAGAATGAGAAGTGGTTTGCTAGAGGATTCCCATCAGTCTGTTCCCCCTCTGCTTTAGGTCTTCCCACTGTACTTGCACCTCAGAAGAGGCTCCTTGCTGTGATCCTGTCCACTTCCCAGCAGTAGAGTGCTCTTACTTGTGATTCCCTTGTTCTAACCTGGTTGGGAGTGATACTCTCTGAGATCCTTCTTTAGCCTCAACCTGTGCAGCCTGCAGTGTCCCTGGGTCTCAGGCGGTTCCATTCTGCAGGGGCAGGGAGTGTCTTACAGACTGGGTCGAGGATGCTTTTCCCCTTCTCTGCCCCCAGTGTTAGTGGGCCTTCACCTGTGCTGTGAAGGTGACAATGTTGGATACTTTCCCCCGGTATCTTATGCTTTCGATCCATTAGGGAGATAGGGGAAAAGGATCCTGGGTGGGTTTTGTGCCTTTCCTGAAGAAGCTGCCTCTCCCCTCCCCAAGCATGCATCATGAGGGAGATTTCTCAAGTTCCTCACCCTGTCTCCAGTTTTTCTCCTGAGTTTCTGACAAGGTCCTCACATGCATTATCTTTTCATTGCTTTTTACCTTTCTTCTCTTCACTAATTTATGTACACTTGCCTTTGTCCTATGGCAATAGTTATTTTCAACTGTTTTATTTCTTACAATGTTTGATTTAATTATAAAATAGTTCTATAGTCATGTACTTTTGAATTTTCATAGTTCTTATTTTTCACTTCATTCTATTCTATTCTCATTTCTGAACTCTTATTTAAAATAATTTATGTTCTTATTTTTTCTACAGATGTTGCATACACAGTGAATTTTCTTTTCCATGTTATCTTGCATTTTATAATGGACTTTTAATTTTTTTACATGCTATATTGCATTATTAATTTTTTTCTGCTTCTCATGTCTGATTTCCATTTTGTTCATGAACATGTATAGCTCTATCTATCTTTTTAATGTTGTTAATTGAGCATGAATGATTTTTTCCTGATTCCCAGTCTATTTTCTTTGAATCTCATTATCTTGCATTATAAAGTACATTTTGAGGGCTGCCTTTTGCCTGAGGACAATGACAAGTGTGCTATAGGGGTAGGGGTAAAGGAGCACAAAGCTCAAAGGGTATGGATGAAATATTGGGCAGATATTATAGATGCTCTTATCAACATCAATCACATCCTTTTCCTAGCATGTCTTCCTTTATAGCCAGGCAGGAAAGCTAAAAATGACATTTCCAAGACTTGCTGGTAGTTGGTATGGGCGTGACCAGTCATATGCACTTAGCTAAGATGTAAGTATGTAGAGAGGCATCCATTTTGCTGGTATACACCGTAGCAGATATGGCATTCTTGGTTCTCATTATGGCTGAAGCGCTGTATTACTAGAGTCAACAGTTGTGATGCTGGCTTTCTCACTTCTCCATTGTTGCTAAGGTGGTGTCATCCTGGAGCCAGTGGCTAGAACAACGATCTCCAACGTCCTCAGTTTCCTCATTGTGACAAAGGCAGCACTTTCTTTGGCAAACTGTTCTGCATTGTTGTTCATGCATCATAATGGGGAAAGCACCTGATTTTTAAGCCTGCCTGATGATGATGCCAGCACCACATAGCTAGATCAAATCCCTTTCTGTACACAGGCTGGAACGGTTGCCATTATCTATAGCTGAAGCCTGACCTATATACTTTGATTGAAATTCTTGGACCAGGCTACAAGAAAAAGAAAACAAATTCAAAATCATATTAATGGTGAAGAAATATATTTTTGCCCATAATGGAAGTCCAGAAGTAGGAAGGATGCCAGGTTCAGTCTGATCAGCTGCTGATGTCATCAGGAAATCTGTTCTCTATGGTTTTCACGTTTGCTATAGTCAACTCCTTCCTTGTATGGTCATAAGAGGGCAGCCTGTGCTATTAGGGCCTTATGCTTTTTTGTTTATGTCTGGACAAAGGGGTGGTGGTGAGAGAGAAGCTTGCTTCTCTTTCCCAGAATCCCTGAACAAACTTCTCCTTGCTTCCCTTTGACCCAAATCATCTGCTACTTATGAATTATTCACTGGCAAAGGTCTTATTGTGGAATGATCATGAATGGCTTTAACTAACCATCGGGGTAGAATCAGTGTTAGAGAGTCAATGCCAGTGTCCACTGTAGTCATTCTGCCTTTTCTTTCCTCTCTGTGCTCTCCTGGTTTTTTTCCCAGCAAAGCTAGAACACGATGGGAAGTTGTAAGGGTTTTTCTGTTGAGGGTCAAATGATAATCAAAATGGCTTCCACTCTTGTGGGAATTTTTATCCCCCCTTCTGGGTTGCTTGGACATCCTCTAATATTGAAGTTAGAGATATTTGTGAGAAACTGTGGATTTCTGTGAATGTCTACCCCATATCCCAACCAACAGCCCCTCACCCCTACCCCTGCAAAGAGCTTCTGGGTGCGGTGGGGCTCCAACGCGACATGCACTGCCCAGTGCTGTGTAGATTCTTAGAAACTTCCACCTTTCTTTTGCTTACTTGCTTCTTATATATTTTTTGCTGGTATTAACTTGATTTCTGTCACCTGATTTTTGCTTTGCAAAGAGATTATGAGAAGTGGTTTCACTTCAACGTTTTATGTCAAAATTTTGAAATTTTAAAACATTCTTTTACTATACATTTTGGTCAGTGGACATGATGTATATTTCACATATTTGGAATCTAGACTGTCAACTTGACCTAAAAGATCATCATTAAAAATAAAAAAGATTTCATGTATGCTATTAAATGGAATGTGCTCTCTTATTATTAGTTATAAGTGTCCACACATATATAATTATTCATATTATAGCCATTATATCACATAGCTCCTCTCCATCCTTGGGATGTGTGTGTATGCATGCATATGTGCGTTTGTCTGTTTTAGAGGAAGGTGTGTATTGGACTCTCCATATCCTCTTATTGCAGACTCCAGGGACTTCCAAACACTTAGTCCCAGGGAGGGCAAAAGTTCTCTCTTTTTCCTAATCCAAGTCTTGTACATTCTTGCCCTGACATAACTGTCAATCCATATACTCAATTGACATTATAAAATAGAACACTTCTCAATCTACTGCATCTTCTGTTACATTTATAGCACTGAACAGTTTTCTCCAAGAACAGTGGTTGTGTTTAATTTCAGTGTACATACCCATGATTTTTCTAAAGCAAAGGCAGTCTCTTTCAAAGTAATAGACTCTTCATCTCTGAAAAAATAAACTTCCATTGACCCTTAAATGGCTGTGACTTTACTTAAGAGAAAACAACAGTTAAAAAAAATAAAATCTCCCTTCACATACATACAAGTAACTTATAGATGTGAATTTTTCTCTTTCTTAGATATACACACAATTGTTACTGACGGAGAGCTAAATCAATTGGCTCAGATTCGACCATTAATATTCAATTTTCATGAGCAATCAGCCATCAAGGATTGTTTGAAAATGCTTGAGAAAAAAGTAGCAGAATATGATATCATCCAGGAGTTTATGGTAAATATTTTGGTCTTAACAAGAGTCTATATATGATTTCTTTTTCTGTATCATTACCAGAGAGTTCCCTGCCCCTTCCTCTTCCCCTCCGCTTCAATATTATGTATGCTTTTTAAAGTAATAGGTATACATGGTAAAAAAAAAAAATCAAATAGCATAAAAGGGTATATAAATGGATAGAAAGTCCCTCTCTCTCTCTCTCTCTCGACTTCTTGGGCGCCTTTCCACTATTAAGTTTGTCATGTAAATTTCCAGAAAAATTCTTGGCATGTACTTTACTCAGTCTTCTACCGTCTTGAAACAAATTTTACATATATGATTTCCAAATATATTACCAGCATATATAGCTATATCTCATTCTTTTTAAGTACTGCATGGTAGTTAATTATATGGATAAATACCTTAATTTCTTTGAGTTCAAGTGCTACGTCCTTTTTAGAGCTTTTCTTCATGTGCCTTCAGGTGCAATCTAGTGCTTGTAATTTACACTGGTGTCGCTATCCAGTGGTCACGTGGTATTTGATTACAGCTCCTCTGACTATGCTGTTCACTCCTTAAGAATGAGCCCATTTTTCTATTCATATTTGTATTCCAGTATCTGGAACATACTGAATGCTCAATAAATATTTGTTGAATTCACACTTGGTAAAGAAATTTTTTTGAAAAGAAGAATTCTTGGTGTCCTAACTATATTTTTTTCAAAGGATGGGGGTAAATTGTGAGGCTGTTTATTTTGTTTGTTTGTTTATTTGTTTTTGTTGTTATTTTTGTTTGTAAAATGATTGATTTATGGGTAGGTTCTAAGAAGTGAATATTCTATATTTCCTTTTTTTATGAAAGAGAAAAAATACAGAAGTTCAGGTGGAAAAGTATCTCCAGAGAGTTTAACATTTTTTTTATCATACAACTCATTGACTGGCATCTCAAACTTGAGATATTTTATTTAGTACTTTTTACATGGGGTTCTAACTTATCATACAACACGTTAAATAGCAGGTCACGTCATATAGGGGTTTAAGGATCATGAGGACTAAACAAAGGCAGAGTTCTTTTGTATTTTGGTTACCGTAAATACATGACTTATATTTTTTACCTTTTAAAGGATTTAGAATTTAAGAATCTGCCTGGTGAGTTCATCTTTGGGAATCAACCAAGCAACAGAGAGAAAAACCGATACCAAGATATTCTTCCATGTAAGCTAAAAATGGTTTTGATTACTTTTCTGTTTACATTTGGGAAAAGATAAAAAGAGGGTTATATGGCTTTCTGCATAAGACATTTTGGCCTGTGACCATGGTGAAGAGCTGTAGTGGCTGGCAGAGGTGGCCTGGGCGTATTTTAGGATATATTCTAGAATACGGTGTGGGTAAAGCCTTCTGTTTCTGGCATTTCCTCCAGCCACTGCCACAGGGTCACGTATAGCAGGGCTTCCACGTTGTTCTTGTGGACTGCTACTTGTCAGACCGTGAACCACCCAGAACGCAAAGTCCAGAAGTCTGAAACACCTGCCACTTTTGGTACCCCAAGCCCTGACCACCTTCCCTGGCAATTTTATTTAGACATAGAAATACAATGGGGCTATGTGTCTCCTTTGTCCTGGACAATAAAGCTCTCAATCCACCATCCAACAGAGGCTGCCCTTTGCCGGTCCTCAGAGAGCCCTCCGCACTGCTTCCCCACCCTCCCCGCCCAGGTACTCACAGGATTTGTCCATCTCAGGATGTCTGCAGATCAGAAACAAAACACAACAATGCGGTTTTATTTTTGGCAGGAAATCTCGTTCCGTGACTCATATTCCTTTCAAAGTCAAAATTTTTTCAAACTAAGTTTATCATTTCTCTTCCTCCAAACGTGAGCCTCCTCCTATATTCTAAATCTTGTTTAACATAATCACCTAGCTTTTCAAGCCAGAAATCTTTGGGTCACCTGCAATATCCAAAAAGCGGTTGCAAATTCTTTTGATTCTACTCTCTTAATGCCTCTAGAGTCCTCTCCCATCTCTGGATCCTCACTGCTGATGAGATTGAGACCGTTTCATTTCTCAGTTGGTTTCTGTCTTCTGTCTGCTGCCTCCCTTTCCCATCCATTCACAGCAGCCACTGAGATGATTTTCCTAAAATGCAAGGCAGAACATGTTGCTCTCCTTTCAAAGCTCTTCCTTTGTGCTTTGTCGCTGTCATGGTGAAGTTCCTTAGCATGGCTTATGAAGTTCTTCTCTGTTTGCCGTAGGACTTCTTTTGATTTCTGGAATTCATTCTCTTTTCCTTGCATCCATGGCTTTGAACTTGCGGTTCTTGCAGAAACCATCTGTTCTCCCTTTTTGCAGAGGTAATTCCTGCTGTCTTTCATAGCTATCTCGGCAGTGCCTTCCTTATTTTCCCCAAAGCTAGGCTTAGTGGTTTCCCAATAGTCATGTAGCACCTGTGACCACCATCCCACTTACCAAACTATATTTTAATTATTTTCTTTCCTGTTTCTCCCACTAGATTTGAGGTAGTTGTCATAAAAATCAGAGTAGAACACATTGACTGCCATCATTAGACAAATACTTTCATGTTTAGTTGGTTCATTAAGATCTAAGATAACTTTGTGATTATAAAAAATGATGAATACTCTCCCAGGATGGTTAAAATAATTTATTCTGCTACCTTCTATGGGGAGACTATGTAGAATTACATTGATGAGTACTTCTAAAATTAAGGTACTGAACCACTACTAGACATTTTAGTAGATAATACCAACAATTTGGTGCTACTCTGAGAGGTCAAAGGTCCCAACTATATAATTTCTATTCCTACATGTGCAGTTAACCCTCAAGTAGACTGAAAGCAAATAGACCTTTAAAACGAGCCTCTCAGGATTGTAAGAAGTTCATTTTAGGACATAGGGCACACATAACATTTAATCTGACTTGAAATCTTTATTCTAGGTATAAAAAGAGTGAAAACTGAAGAGATTAAAAGGTACTAAAAAGTAAAGTTAAATTACTAAAACTGAAGGAAATCATGTAAAACTTTTTTGCTTTTCTTAAAAGAAGATAAACTGTAATTCAACCTGATTCTATTTTAAGGCCCACTGATTTATCTTCCTCACAATATAGTGTAATCTAATATGAAAATCAGCCTACGTAAGTGACAATCATAGAAGGCTTCTTTGATTTCTTTACCACACATTTCTGGAATTTGTAGAAAAAGTTCCTGAAGACTCACATCAAGAAATTCAGGGAAATCATTTATTTGCCCTCCTCTTCACATGCTGAGAACACTAAATGGATGCACTCACCTGTCTGCACAGTGCAAATAGTGGCAGTCTTCACTTTGCACAGTCCCAATATGCACGAATATCAATTACTGGGTTTCATTAAAAACACCAGTCCCACAATCACATGATTCACATTTCAGTTATCGAGATATATTAACTGGGTAATTGTATAAAATGACAAATATCACTGCTAGATCTTCAGTCCACAAGTCACTGTGTAAATAACAGATATGCATCATAATTAATGACTAATCATGTCACTGCTTTCAAAATCTGTTGGCAATAGCTAACAGCACCTGTTACTCATTTTGCACACAGCAGAGCATGTAGTTGTGTTGCCTCCTTGTCTTTCAATGATAAACCCCATGACATTTTACAAGAGTGGATAATCAAAAGACAGAGATGAAACTGCAGTAAGGAAATGAAAGTGATAATGCTGGGGATGAAATTTGAATTGAATGTAAGTGGAGTTATAGAAGACATAGCTCACTGGGGACATGTCACTACCACCACACGAGATTCTAGAGCTGCAAGAGGCACTTGTTGAAGGGGAACTTATTGACATGAATGAGGAAAGTGGCTGTGACAAAAAGGATATAGGTGACCTAGGAGAAGTGATGCTGGCAAAAAACTTCATATAAAGGAACTTTCAAGCTATTTCATGACAATGTAAGCACAAAGGATAAAATATTGAAAGATGATTCAAACTTAGAAGTTAGCCAAGGCATAGAAAATATACCCATTTTGTATTGTAAGTTATATGACAAAAAGAAAAAGCAAATACTGTTCAAACTACTATGGATAAATATTTTACAAATTTAATGCTTTAATTCTCAATGTTTCTAATGGTTAAAATTATAATATTCTAAATAAATATTAGTCTTGACATTTTTTAACCTCTATATTAAGAAATAACAGAGTTTTTAATGCATTCACAAAAATTTTTAAGGGCTGTGAAACAATCACAATTTTTCTTATTGATTATTAAGATCTTTTTTTATGATTTCAGCTTGTACAATCATATTTATGGCCCTGTACTACTGTGCAAAGCAAGAATGGTCTTTATAATGTAGTCCAGATATTTTCAACTATAAAGACAGTAACTTGTATTTCTTTAACACTTTCCAACTTACAAAGCATTTTAAAGGCCAAAAAAGGAGTGGTGCCACTGTATGTCAAATCCTTGACTCCTGGCCTAATATTAATACCTTTTCTGCTACTTGTCTCTGGATGAGGTTCTACTCATAACTAATAAAAATAGTGACTTAGGTTTCTATTAGTTTTCACTTTTCAGAGCATGTTTACACATATCTCATTGAATACTCTCTATAGTCATGTGAGGGGGTGGGGAAGACGGTAATATCTGAATGTAAGGATGCAAGACAGTAAGGAAAGGACAATCTTTCCACAAATGGTCTGGACAATTGCGTATTCATATGCCAAAAAAGTGGACTTTGGCCTTTACCTCACATGTTATATAGATATTAACTCCAAATAGATCATAGTCCTAATATTAGAATTAAAACCATAAAATTTCTGGAAGAAAACCTAAGAGAAAATTTTAATGTCCTTGGGTTTGGCAAAGTTTTCCTAAACAGGACATAAAAACCTCAAATTATAAAAGAAAAATAAGTAAATTCGATTTAATCAAATTAAAAACAATTGCTCATCAAAGCATACTATTATAAGAACAAAAAGCCAAGTAACAGATTAGAAGAAAAATACATGAAAACATTTATCTGATAAGAGACATGTATTTAGAATGTATAAAGAATTCATTCCTACAACCCAAGAAGATGATGAATTACCCAACAACAAATGAACAAAATATTTGGGCAGCCACTCTTCTAGGGAGATATATGGATGGCAAATAATTACATGAAAAGATGCTTAACATCATTAATTATTAGGAAAATTCAAACTAAAACAATGAGATACCTCTTCATTGTTACCTCCACTGCAGTGGAATAGAGTTTAATGGTTTCTTATAAAGGTAAGTGTACATGTACCTTATGATTCAGCAGTTCTACTTCTGTGTTTTACCTAAGTGAAGTTAAAGCATTTGTATGTGTAAAGACTTGTATGTGAATGTTCCTATCAGCTTTATTTGCAATAGCCAAAAACTGGAAACAACTCAAATGTCCATCAGTGGGAGAGTGGATAAACAAACTTTGGTATGTTCACACAATGGAATATGACTGTGCAATAAAAAGCAACAAACTATTGATGCATTGAACAACGTGAATGAGTCTTAAAATGATTATGCTCAGTGAAAGAAGCCAGTCAAAAGAGTAGATACTGTATGTTGTTCACCAAATTGTTTCTTCCACAATTCGTATGTTGAAGTTCTAACCCCCAGTACCACAGAATATGACCTTATTTGAAGATAGTACCTTTAAAGTGGTAATTAAGATAAAATGAGGCCCTTAGGGTGTCCCCTAATCCAGTCCATCTGGTGTTCTTAAGAGAAAAGAAAATTAGCACATACAAGAGACACCACGGATGCAAAGGCACAGGGGAAAGGCCATGCGAGGACATAGCAAGAAGGCAGCCATCTGCAAGCCAAGAAGACAGGCCTCAGCAGAAACCAGACTGCCACCACCTTGATCTTTGGCTTATTCTGCATTATGTTGTTATAAAGGAATACCCGAAGCTGTGTAATTTATAAAGAAAAAAGGTTTATTTATCAGAATCACAATTCTGCTGTCTGGAAGGTTCAAGATAGGGCATCTGGTGAGGGCCTTAGGCTGCTTCCACTCATGGTGGAAGGCAAGGGGAGCTGCTGTGTGCAGAGACCGCATGGTGAGAGAGGAAAAAAGAGAGAAGGAGAGGTGCCAGGCTCTTCTTAAGCAGCTCTTGTGGAACAAAAGGAGTGGGAACTCAGCTCACCCCATTAATTCTCATGAGGGATCCACCCCCATGACCCAAACACCTCCCATGGGGAACAAATATAACATGAGGTTTGGAAGGGACAAACATCCAAGCCATAGCATTCTATCCCTGGTCCCCCATATCTCATGTTCTTCACACATTACAAAATGTAATCATCCGTTCCCAATAGTCCCCCCAGTTTAAAAGTCTGGAGTCTCATCTGAGATTCAAGGTAAGTTCTTTATAGTTGTAAACCAGTAAAATTAAAAAATAAGTTATTTACCTCCAAAGTAGTATAAGGGTAGTAGAGGCATTGGGTAAACATTCCCATTCTAACAGGGAGAAATTGGCCAAAAGAAAGGGATAACCGCCCCCATGCAAGTCTGAAAGCCAGCAGGGCAGACATTAAACCCTAAAGCTCCAGAATAATCTCCTTTGACTCCATATCCTGCATCTTGGACACACTGGTACAAGCGGTGGTGTTAGATCGGAGTCTCAGTACCACCAAACAGAGAGACAGAGTCACTGAGGCTGCAGTCAGCAAGAGGAGTTTATTACCAACTAACTCGAGTTAGGGTCCATGTCTCAGAGTGCCAACACGCAGTGGCCTCTTCTCTGGACAAAGAACCCCGGGCAGCGCGGGAAGGGCGGTTTTATAGGGTCAGTTCAGGCAGCAAACAAAGAGCTGTCCACCTGTTGAATATGCATCTATTTAGTACAGCGATTGGTTCTATAGCTATCTCTCTCTACACTCTTTCTTAACATTTTCTTCAGCATTTTATTTCATCCCGTGTTACCCCGAGGTTTCTGCAAGCAAGCCGTTATCACAGAAGCGTAACTGAGCGGTTAGCAGGCAAGCAAGCTTTACAAGAATGGGGAAGTCTATTTTGCAATTGAGCTCTGTGAACAGTTTTGGTCTCTTACACATAATGTTCTTCCTAGTATTTCTTTCATGTGGCCTTCTCTCATTGCTACATTTAACTCTTTAATTTTTCAAATTTTATTCATCTCTTCTACAGTTAAATTGTGGTCTCTTTCAGAGCAAAGGCTGGCTTTTGTTATTTCTTTTTGCCAAAATTTTTACTCGCCAAAAAATTATTTAGGAAGAACTCATATACATAGTTCTAAAAGAGCAGATAGATATGCAAATATGAGTAAGACACCCAGAAAGTATTTAAAATTCTCTAGAAAATATTTAAAATTTTTCTGGAACAGTTTCTTGACAGGGATTATGTGGAATCCTGGAGTTCATGATTTATTGATATGAGTACCATGAGAGAACATGACTAAGTAGCAAAACAAAAATAAATAGTTTTTTAAACTGCATGTTCCACACAATGCTAGCACTTCCACAGAGTGGTAGTCAGTGAATGAGCAGTCTTATTAACAATTTCGTTAGAAATCCTTTAGCCCCGTATAACAATGAACAGCAGGATTGGGTTAATTTGGTGGAGTTCTCATTTTTCGACGTCAGATAAGAGAAGCCACTGACAATTGATGAGCCTGCTGGTTCATAGAGGGGAGCACAGCTCCTGATGATATCAGCCTCTCCTTCCTAATTTACCTCTGCAGGTAGCCCAGTGACTTCGGGGGTAAACAAACTCTACTGGAATAACAGAAAAGCACAGGGGGATTTCCATTCTAAAGAAGATATTTTTACTCAAAATGACACAGCTGCCCCCTGCATGCCTTGCTGGTGCAAACTTTCCAAAGCATGGACTGTGTAGGTTAGAAATGAACTGTGTTATCTTTTTTTTATTGCAAAATTTTGCAATTTTCTCATTTAGCTATTTATTATGCCTTTCTGTTTATTAGCATTGTTGTTTTACAAACATGTCTGATAATCCAATGTGACGATTTCTGAAGGAAAAGTATGTGCCTGTGATTGTTGACAAAGGTTATTGAAGAAAAAAATCACATTGTTTTGAGTCATTTCACTTAAAGATGTTGCAAGGGACACCATAAAAGTCTGTCTTCACACTGAAGGAAATTTACCAATGGGACTGGTAATCTCAATTGTCCTATTCCATTGTGAATCATCTCTGAAGAACAATCTAAAAATGCAGCCATGGCTCTAGCCAAATTGAAAAATCACTTAATAATAAAAATCACAGTCATTTTATAAATAACGATGTGATTATTTTAAATGGCTATTGGATTCTCAAAATAGAGTTGAATTTTTGTTTAAAAACACATAATAATTTAAAAGATTTAAGAAGCAAATAATTTTGCAGCATAACTCATTGCACAGAAAAGGAAAAGTCACAAAGTTTGCAAGGACCTATTAATGCCAGCATGTTATTATTACATTATAATGAGTAAAAGGTAATCTTTCTATACAAGAAAGGGTTAAGATTTCACACTCAAACAAGACCATGAATTAACCTAATGATGACATATCAAAGACGTGTTTCTATCCAGGTTGATGAGTCATTAAGTTTATAGAATAAATGCCATAGCATTTGTAAGACTTTTAAGTGATGGAGAAATTCAAGAGAAGTTTAGCTTTTGTAAAAAGCTTCCTGAAACAAGCAAAGACAATGTTTTGTCTTCATCTCAGGAAACAAAAAGGCCTATCTTGGAGGAACTGTGTTGGCAGCCATACTAGTGATGCTTCAACAATGTTTGACTCTATAAAAGGTTTTGCTTTTCTTGTAACAACAAAAAAAAAATACTCTGACATTGTCACAATGAACTGCTTTCTTCCCAGTGTCAAAAGTTCTTGAAGATGAAAGAAAAAATATTCTAGTTAGTGTTATAAAAATAATCACCATTATTTATGATAGGCCACTTCACTCAAAAATGTTTAAAATCTGTGTGAAAACTTGGACAAGATACACATAAATCTCTTGCTATGTATAGGAATCTGGCAGCTTTGCGGAGGATGAGTTTTCAACTGGGAATCTGAGCTGAAAGGTGAATTGCAGGGCTACTTTCAAGAAAATAGAAGAGTAACTACTGCTGAGTGCTTTGAAGTTGAAGAATGGGTGCAGATTCTAGCCTACTTGTTGAATATTTTCCTCACATGAACCAGCCACAAGGCTCTGGAGAAAATGTGAGCTGTCTTCTCAACATGCTCAATGTCTTCTCGGTCTTTTTGCAAAAGAAATCATTTTGCATTTTGTTGCAAAAGGAAATCTTGAAATATTTTTGTGATACGTGGGCTTGAGAGCGAGGGAAAATATCAAGACTTAAAAATATGGAAATAACTGCAGATCAAGATTAAATTGTATTTGATATTTTTGTTCTCCTTTATCACAAAAGTGTATGATTGGGTAAGTGCTTCTTTCTCTGAATTTTCTGTTAAATTTGAAACTTTGGCTTTGGAAAAATAAGATCGAATTTTAAGAGCTGTAGTCTGGTCATATATTCAAGAGGAGATGTATTCTATTCTTCCCTTAGATTATATGAAAGAATATATGAAAGCCAAGTATCCTGTTACTGTTTAATGAACATTTTGCTACTGTTTTTAATTTTGTACATGCTTCCATGTTTAACAAGCCTCAAAAATAAGGAAAGAATCATCTCTTTTCAGAAGAGAATGATATCTTAAGTGCTTATCTCAAATTCAATCCTGAATTGAGTGCTGGTGCTATAAAAAAACAAGCTCAGTTTTCACATTAAAGAGGGAGACTTCATTCTTTATTTTTAGTTCAAGGTAACACTTTTGCATACATAGGCCTGTAAAAGAGATTAAGAAACCAACAGGTGAACAATAATTTTCTAACTGTGAAGCTCATGTTGGAAACTAATTTTCTCTCTCAGAAGGAAAATATCTTTTACTCTTTCATAGAGTCATGTTATAGGATATACATTATATACATATGCATCTATATCAAATATATACACAAATACCTATACATATGTGTATATATATATGTTATGTGGGTGTGTATATTTATGTATATGGTCATATTTTGGTGTCTGTCACTTTATTACTCAAAATTGCCATTAAAACTTTATATGATAAATATCTTTAATTAGAATCAATTTAAAGTTTTCATTTAAATTAAATGTACTATGCTTAGATAAACTAATTTTAAGAAATCAAAGCTTATTTTGGTATAAACCAGCCACTTAATAGGAATTTATTATATTTTTATTATGGGTTTTAAAATTTATAAAAAGAAAAAAAATGAAATGAAGTCCAAGAAAATATGCTAAGTTTAAATACTTTATTGAAAGAAAGTTGCTAAAAATTGTGTTTAATTTAAAGAAGAAAGGGGAACACTTGCACATACCATATATTAAAAGCTATTCTAATTATCATCTTATGTAGAATGAATTTGCGATATGACTTTTAGGCCTTCTTAGAGAAATTTGAAAAAAATCAAGTAAGAAAATTTTCTAAAAAAGGGAAAACTAATATTTCCTCTATCTAACTACTGACATACATTAAATGTAACATCCTTTTCTGGGAAAGAAAAGGCACACAGAGAAATGCAGGCTAATAAGTTGGCCAAAATAAACAGATCCATAGAAAAATATTTTCTACTCAAAGGAGCATTGACAATTTTTATTGTATTATTATATATGCAGATTATTGATCATATTGCTGTACAATTTGATAAGATAAAACAATTATATGCAATGTGGCAGATCATATTTTCCAAAAATGGTTACGATACTTCCCATTGCATGTGCTATTTTTACAAAGTGAATTTGTTACATTTCTCATTGAGAGGTTGAATTTGTATTTCCTCCTCTAGAAAAATGGTGGGCTAGTGACAACAGATGACACAGTCTGATTTTTTCATGCTAGATCATTAAATTCGATAATTTTGCCTTAGATTAGTCTATAAAATTTAGTTTTTCTGCCTCATTCTCTTGAAACACTCATTCTTTGAACTGAACCACCAGGCTGTGAGGAAGCCTAAGCAATCCGTGGAGAAATCTGCATGGACAGAAATACAGCGCGAAGTCTCTCAGCTCTAAGTTCCCAGCTGTCTGTCAGCACTGACATCCCACTAAGCCCTGCCCACATTGCATATTTATAGACAAAACAAAGGATTATTGTTGTTGTAAGCCATTAAGATTTGAGGGCAGTTTGTTTCACAGAAATAAATAACTGGAACAGATTCTGATACTGAGAATTAAGTATTACCAAGACCAAAACCTAAGATAGTGGTGTTGGCTTTGTAAACGTGGTAGGTGATGCCCCAGAGAATTTCTAGTAAATACTAAGGAGAGTGTCTGCAGTGAGGGCTTAAAGAAAGTAAGAAAAAGATTATTGGAGCCTGAAAGAAAGGGGACTGTTATTACGGAGTGGTGAAAAGTTTGGCAACTCTGTCACCTGCAGTAGGGTAGAACATAGGAAATGTACTTAGTGGACTCAAACACATAGGTAAGAAAATTTGGGGAGAGAGTATTGGAGCATCAATCTGCTTATTCTAGCTATTCATAGGAAAATGTAAGAAGAAAGACATGAGCTAAAAAAAAAAATAATAAAAAAGAAAAAAATAGAAAAAAATTAAAAGCCAAATATTTAAATTTTTAAGCAAATTTTTAAGGAAATATAAATGAACCAGGACTTAATGAGCTTGGGATGAAAGCAGAAAACTGTTTCTCATTCCCATACTCTCCACATGGCAAACTATTCTGAAATTAAGAAATTACTTCCAGGCAAAAATTCCATTTAGAGTAAACCTGTGAGACCCTTTAAGGCCTCAGAAACATTTTCAATGATACTTCATGGGCCCTTTCAAAGAGTCTCTCAGAGAGATGTAAGAGCATGTCTCACAATCTCTTTTTACTAAATAATAGGGCCTCTAGGACTCTTAAGGACTATGACCTACAGAAATTTAATGTGGAGAAGAAGTAGAGAAGGATTTCTCTTAAAGTATGACTGTAATTTTTATCTAATAGAGTGGATTATAAATTGATAGACAAAAATCCCAAACATTTTTTAAGAAATTATACTAGCTTAGGCTGTAAATATCAGAGATAGTATGAAATAAAAAATTGCCTTGGACTAGCAAACGATGCCGGCAGGAAGCAGGCCAAGAAAACTGCAAACACAGATTGTCTCTTAAAGAAAGGAAGGTGACTCAGATAACAAAATCAGTAGTCCACAGAGTGAGGAAAAGAGATACAGAGAACAAATTCCAGGCAGTAAACCTGAGCCCTAATCAAGGAATTGGCACTACGTGCCTACATTTATTTCAGATTTTGCATAGATTAATAACTGCTGTGTTCTTCAAATTTCTCCCTTTTTGAATGATAGTGTTCATAACAGTTATCCTATTTCTGTTCACTGTGTTGGCACTGTATGTGTGTGGTGGATAAATAATTTATTTTATTAGTTATCAATCTTCCAGATCAAGAGACATGGCATTTAAGAAGCTGTATCAGAGTAGCAGTACCAAAATCTTCATTTTCACCTGGACTTTAGTGGATGCCAGATTCTGGGCTTCAATCTGATGTAATGGGATAGACCTTGGAGAAAGAAAGAATACAGTTTACATGTGGAAGTCATCTAAATTTTTGTGGTCAGGGAATAAAATGTGGTACTGTATTTTCTGAAAATGGCTGACAAACCATCTTCCACTCCGCATGGTCTTAATGCAGTGTAAGTTTGATATGTCTTTATTTGAAATCTTTGTTTCATGTTCCTTATCTTTGGATTTGGATGAGCTGTTTACTGTGGTGATAGTGGCACTTTGTAACTTCTGAGGCTAAGTCATGAAATGTTATACTGCTATTGCCTGGCTCTTTTGGGGACACTTGCTTTAGAGATACAACCATCATGCCATGAGGAAAACCCAAGCAGCTCATGGAGAGGTCCATGTGGAAAAGAACTGGGGCCAGTGGCCCCAGCTGAGCAGCCCCTGACAAATAGCATCTACTCCTTAGTCTTGAGTGAGTCAATTGGTAAGTAGATCCTCTAGTCCCTACTTGAGCTACATCAGTGGATGCCGAATGGAAGCAGAGAAGAGCTGTCCCTGCAAACCTCCCCAAATGTAACAGCTGTAAGGAAAATAAAATACTGTTTTAAAATTTCAAATCATTATATTTTGAGACTATCAGAATATTTCCTGAGACCTGAAAATTGTGTGAGATGCATTCAAAATGAGAAAAAAAAAATACAGAACTTAGGCTCTAGGTAAAATTTCTGTAGCTTTGAGGCATTCATTTTGTTCTACTTTTTGGTAGAATAAATCCTCTTCTCAGGATTTGTCTGCAATGATTTCCATCAAAGTTAAGTTATCTCTACCTCTTCAAGGACCCTGGATATGACCTCTAATTACTTTAGCTATGTATGGTACTTTGAAAGTAATTTCTGAATGAATGTAAAAAAGCAAATCTCATTTTAAAATTTTAAAAATATCTTGATATTTTCAGTGTCTGTAGACCTTGAGCAAAATATTAAACAATTTTCTCAAAAGAGTCTTGCAATTATGGACTCTCTGCTGTAAGATAGCTTAATCACAATCAACCAGAGAATTGCCTGATTGGTGTCCGAAACAATGATAATATTATCTGTTATTTATCACCTACTGCCTGACAGGTAGTGAATATCGAATATATTGAAGAGCATTTCAATAAAATGACATGAGATAAAAGCATAAACCAGTCCACAGCTTAGAGTATTACTGAACCTAGAAACTATAGTCTGTAATCTCAAAGTTTATTTTCTCTGAAAAAATAAGAATGCCAGTTTTTCAGTGGAATTTAGTACTATGAAAATAAGAAAACATAACAAAGAGTGAAACATATTTTCAAAATTACATTAATTCAGTAAAGAGACCAACAGATGTTATTGTGTGGCCCTATTTTCATTGAATATATTCAATTACATTGAGTTAATTCAATTTCATTTCATTAGTGCCAGCTGCTAAACCTTTTCCAATGTTGATTTCTTTCCAAATATAAAGGAAATTCTTGGCAAATCCAGTGTTTTTTATTGAATTATGAAAGACAGAAAATGAAACTTTATTGAAAATAGTATGTAAGAATCTGTTTGCAAACTTGGGTGTAATTTCAAATTGTGACTAGAAACTTGGATTTAATAATGTTGAGGAAATGGCACTGCATCACAAAAGCCCTTACTTGGGGATACAGGAAAACAAAACACCTTTAGGATACAGATCTCTTTCATTCCCCCATGACAAATTATGTGCAGAAAAGAATATAGTAATAATGCTTCATTGGAAATGCTATTTCACAACTAAAAGTCAATTAGTGGGACAGTAGTTCCACTATGTCATTATGGAACATTTGCTTGCTTAAAATGAAATATTCCACATTTCTTGCATGGATATTATAAATTGTTTAAGAATTAAGCAATGCTCACCAAGAGCTTTAAGCTCTAATAATTTAAGATTGCTTTTTAAATAATTTTCTTAAATTTTATTTAATTTTATATTGTCTTTATTTATTTATTTTTTTGTATTGTCCAAAGAGCCACCAGGATGGCTAAAAAGTAAAAAGAAGAGTTTTATTGGTGATATCAGTTTGCAAATCAGGAAGAGACAGTCTCAGGTATGAACCAAAGGTGCTACCTCTCCAAAGAGAGAAAGGAGAGTTTGGCTTTTTGTGTTTCATGAGGTCTGTGTTAAATAACATAGCCATGCATATTCAGCAGGTTGCTTTTCTGTTTTTGGATTGTCTTGAGCACATAAAGGGCATCTCTGAGTTATTTTTCAAACAGGGTCCTCTTAAATGAGGTCCCACCAAATCCATTAAGGCATCATGCCCATAATGTGTGCATTCATGTAGGTGCTTCATAAGGAGCCAGAAGAAGGTTTCGGGTAGAAGAATGAGTCCATGAAAACTCTGTCTCCGCTTAACTGTGTCATCCTGAGTGTCACAGCCCCAGTCTTTAGATTTTTTTTTTTTTAATCCTCAAGAGTGTAGTGGGGTTTATATTATTCTAAATCTAGCCAGGGTATCAAGGCCCCAAGAAACAGTTAACCTTTAGTGTTTTCCTTAGTAGCCTTGTCAGTGACTTGATTTCTTTTTGAAGTATAAGTGTCTCCTTTTTTCGGTGACCAGGACAGTGCATGATGGCCATCTGCTTGGGGTCAGCCACAGCCTGTATCAGGTCCATTATTTCAGTGGCATACTTAATATCCTTATTTTCTGCCATGAAGAGCCCCCTTTCCTTCCAAATGGTGTGCACAGATCCATCCTGCTAGAAGAGATAGCCTTCAGAATCTCTAAACAGTCATTCTATAAATGCTCGTTCTCTTCAGCTGGTAACAGGGTGGCAGGATTGAGAATAACTACCGCCCAGAGGTAAGGAGGCCATCCCTTCACAGTACTGTCCAGTTGCTTTGTAAGTATGCCTCTGACAGTGGGATGTCTCCTGGTATCTGCACTAAAATTTCAAGGCTCTCATGAACATATAATTTAAAGTCTTTCTTCAAGTCAGGGAACCCCAAAGCAGGGGCAGTCATGAGACTCTGCTTTAGTGTTTCAAAGGTATTTTGACAGCCTGTGGTCCAGATCAGGGCCTCCACATATGACCCATTAAGGGCCTTGTACAGGGGCATTGCTATTGGTACATTAGGCTGTGGGCTCCCTTGCTAAGCTCTCACTAAACAGGGTAGGAGAGTTTTTTTTAAAACCCTTGAGACAACACAGTTAAGCAGTGCTGTGATGTCATTCTAGTCTCAGAATCCTTCCATTCAAATATGACTGACTGTCATTCATAGTCATTTGTGTATTATCATTAATGGCACATAGATCCTGCATGAATCTATACTCACTGGTATGGGAAATTTAAACTCTTTCTGCACATCCTGGGGGCCTATGGACCCATAGGCCCTTATTCACTTTTTGGTAGACCTTAGGAGGAATAGAACTTGCTTCTTCCAAATGCTGCAGTTGAAATCCATGATGTGCAAATCTACTGAGGCCCAAACTTCAAAATGAAACTGTTCCACAGTGGCAGCCTCCTGCGTGCTTCACAAGGCCCTAGTATTCAAAGCTAACAGGAACTTGGTGGTGTCCTCAAAGGTGAGCTTCTGCTACTTCCAGAACAGCTCCTGGTGCTTGCCCAGCCCCAGCATGGCCACCAAGGACATTGGTGTCACTGGAGTCAGTGGCAGTGAAGCAGTGTCGGCTCCAGCAGCAGCTCCCTGGCATCCACCTCCTGGACCCATAGTGACGAGTTCCTCAGCCACTGCCTTGCCAACAGCTGCCTTGCTCCTGCCTGGCTTCCACCCCCTGCCTGGCTTGTGGAGCACCATAAATGACTGACTGGTGCAGGAGGGGGTGGCCATAGGGGCCCCAGACCACTTCTGCACATGTGGCTTGGCCGTGGCAGCATGCCTGTGTTAATTAAAAAGTCCAGTAATCTAGTCCCTACAGTCAATTGTACTCAGGGCTCCTGTGGGGATATTTGGATGGGAACCATTAGTGAGGCATGGAGCCTCCAGGGCCCCTCTTTTGTCATGTGAGTCCTGGACTCTCTGTTTTTCTCTAGCATTATATACTTTAAAGGCAATATCAACAAGCTGCAAGGGATTCATGTCAATTGCCCTTTCCACATGCTGTAGTGTCCTGAATATATCTGAGGCATTCTGCCCTATAAAAGTCATATTAACCATGTGCACACTTTCATTGGCCTCTGGCTTCGCATTTGTATATTTCTAATATGACTGATAGATGTGTTCCAAAAATTCAGAGGGATCTTTATCAGCTCTTTGTTATAATTCTTAAACCTTGTTGAAACTCTTCTGTCTAGACACTCCCCTTTGGAGGCCTACCAGAATACACTTTTGGTAATGAGTTATTCTCACACTATCTGATTCTTCATTAGGATCCCAATTTGTGTAAGTCCAATAATATCCTGCCAGCTGTCCTTACACATTCAAGCCCTCTATCTGATATTACCATAATGAAAATTGCCTTATCTGGGCTATGGGTGTCCTCTTGACAAATTGAGTTCCCTGATGGGTCTTGGAAGGAGAGATCATTCCCACTCCTGAGTCATAACCCAGTGGCCATGGGACTGGAGAATTAGTTCTAGTTGTACCCTCCCTGTCCCTCTTAGGATGCCAAGATGGTGGTGGTGGGTGGCAGCAGTTGTCCTGGCCCAGGCTGTGTGTGGGCCACTTGCCAGGCTGGCAATGGGACTCTGGTGGGGCTGAGGGCTGGGGCAGATGGGGAAGCAGGGCCCCAGCAGCACAAGCTTGAGTGCAGCCAAGCCTGGGGTGCCTTCCCTGGTGGGTGGGAGGCTGGTGTGGGGGGATCCAACCTGGTTAATTCCTCCCCGGTTTTGTCCTCTGGGGTCTGTTTATCCTCACACACTAGTGGTGAAAGTTTCCTTTGTCCCATTAACTTTGTCAAAGGCCTTTCAGCCTCTTTAGCATGCAATCACATGAAAGATTGTACATATAGGATCTCATCCCATTTACCTAACCTTTGAAAAAACAATCTCAGTTGTAAGACAGTATAACAATTCAAGGTTCCATTCAACAGCCACTTTTCCTCACACTCCAGCGTGTACATTGGCCTAGCAGTATTACAATAAAATACCATTCTTTTTTTACTCTTAGACTTGTAGCTATAAGTTGACCATTCAACCAAGATTCTCCCCAAGGCACTTTCAGATGGAATAGAAACAGAGCCTCCCATAAAACAAAAGTCACAAACAGCAACAAATTCAAGTTGATAAGTGGACAATACAGGGAATTCCCAATGCAAACAATTGCAAATGCCAAGGCCTTACCAAATAAATGGGAACCATACAAATGAGAACCAAATTCTCCTAACTCAAAAGGGAACAAATCCTCTAGCTTCCTTACTAAATAAATGGAAAATGTACTAATGAGAACTGACTTCTCCTACTACAAAAGGGAATGAATTCCCCAAGTTCCCTAGTTCCACTCAATCGTCACTTCCACCCCCATGGCACCTGCAAATGCCCTACAATAGGGCTGGAAAGTTCACAACCTCCCCAAAATGGGTGGAATCAAGTGTCTCTGTGTGCACACCGGAGAACTTATCAAAAGGGCCAAGGCATCAAGACTCTTCCCAAATTCATTTACTTTTCCTCAACAAGATATAGGTTGTGAGGAGTTGTTTAAATTCAGGGAGGGAGATATGGGAGTTCCCCAGATCTAAACAGACTCTGGCTGCTGCTGGGGTGGTCTCTCATTCTCTTACTCCAAAAAGACTAATGCTCCAACTGGAGAAGATCCACGGCTTGACCCAGGGCTGCTCCCCACCTCTTCTAGCAGTCATAGGGTGCCGTTTCACTGGGTTGCCTCTGGACCCACCAAGGAATGCCAAATTGTGTTACCAAAAGTTTAGTACTTACCGCTGAAGCTGAATGAACAAGAAGGACAAGTACTTTGAGGAAAAGGAAAGAGAAATTTATTAATTTGCTGGCAAATGTGGAAGATGGCAGACTCTCACCTTAAAGAACCATCACCCTAAAGGTTTTCTTCTTAAAAGAAGAAAAACAGGGTTTTTTTAAGGGGGTTTTCAGCTTTAGGCTGTTGCTACTTAACTATAGAATCTCAGGTGAAGATGATCTCATGACCTCTGTCCGATTAAGTCTGTTGAGCCATGTTCTGTGGCTTAAGATACTAGAAAATGAAGGACAAAGAACACTGCTCTGCCCATTGATTACTGGCCTTGGTCACGAATGCAGGTTTTGATTCCTCAAAAAAGGGTACAGTGTTTGTTTTAAAGAGATAATTCATAAAACATTTTGCCTTTTTTCAGACCCTTACTGATGTTACAATAGGGAACTGGATGCCAGACTTTCTGTGAGACATTTTTTGACTTTATTTTAAAGTTAATAGCAAAAAAAAAGAGAGAGAGAGTGAATTAAATATTTGTAAAGGTTAAGAAAAACAGCTGGTGAATTGTTTTAATTTGTAAATACTTTCAAATTTAATTGCTTGGGTTTGTAGCTTTGGATTCTTTAAAGAATTATAATGGTTACTAAACATTTCTAATACAATAGAAAAACTGAGAATTACTGAGTAGCCCTCTAGTCACATTTGCACATAACAACAATTTAGTCACATCTCAGTCATTAATAGCAATGTTAAGGAGAAAATACGCTATAAAATTTTGTTTGGTTGTTCTCTTACTGGTAGTATTGAAGTAATATACCTAAAACATCCAGGTAACAACCAATAATATTATTCATCAGTGTTCAAAGTATCATGAATTGCTTGATTGCAAACATTAATTTTATATATTTATAAATATATATTTTACATATATATATATATTTTTTTTTTGAGACAGAGTCTCACTTTGTTGCCCAGGCTAGATATTTTACATATATATTTTAAAGACAGGGTCTTGACCTACTGCTTGGGCTGGAGTGTAGTGGCAGGATCATAGCTCACTGCATAGCCTCACACTCCTGGCCTCAAACGATCCTCCTGCCTCTGCCTCCCAGTGGCTGGGGCATCAGCCACTCCACCACTGCTAATAATCTTTTATTGAACTTCTGAGTGGAACATTTATGCATTTCTGTGCCCTAGTATTAAATAGGCTTTTATAGAACTAAGAAGAGTAATATGTTAGATTTTACAAAGTGCCCACACTGGGTACATAAAGTAGATTATTTTTAAACCTTCTGATAATCTTACAATGTAAATATTGTCATCAAAATCATTTTATGATGCAGATATTAAAGATTGTAAATATTAAGGAATATGTTTAAAGTCAGAGTTTGTTAGGGTCAGGATTCCAACTCATTTTAAATTTGATTCCAAAGTCTATGTTCACTCCACATCCTATTTCTTGAATACAAGTATGATGATGACAATAGTTAATAGGTTTTCAAATAGTTAGTATTAGGAGTGCATTGTATATTTTTTTCTTATTTTCTCTTATCTCCTTAAATCTCTTTATAATCATAAAAGATTTAAGGGACTTTTTACAATTTAAATTCTCCATTATTATAGAGGAAAAAAACCCCTGAGAATTGGAGTAGTCAAGTAATCTGTCCCAAATTATGCAACTCATAAGTGTACTTGCTTGGATTTAAGTGACTGCCTGAAATCACAGCTAAAGCCTTTAATATTCATGCAGAGTTTATTTTAAACTTAGGCTTTGAGAAAGAGAGAAGGAAAGTTGAATGCACTGATACAAGGTAGGGTCATCCTTTAAAATAACTCTCACCACTCAAAAAGATTCACTAGTCACTGACGAAGCTACCTGGCAGCTGCAGTCAGAGTAAGAACAGAAATATTTTTCTCTCTTTCATTTGTTTTTCTATTTGTTTCCTAACAACATTTGTGCATTTGGATCTCCTATTTTGAAGTAAGACATTCAGAGATTTCTCTTCAGATTTATAAGAAGAAATTGACAAAAAAGGAGGATGTGTGTGTGTGTGTGTGTGTGTGTGTGTGTGAGAGAGAGAGAGAGAGAGAGAGAGAGAGAGAGACCTAGTGCTCTTAAAAGATGTATTTGGGGATTGTCAGGAAGTAGTTCTAGAGGTAATCATTCTCTTCAATGTACAAACTATTAGAGAAATTTCTGCTGTGCGTTTTGTGGGTGTCTTTGACATTAGAGAAGTCTAGAACAGACAGCTAGAGAGGGACAATAAAGTAGGAGAAGGAGCTGTAGGGTAATGAAAATTATAGCACGGCTGTTATGTTCTCAGTTGCAGAAGAAAATGCAGATGTATTTCTCAGGTATTGTACATTTACATGGGTGTGATTGAGATTGTGTGTAATGAATGTGAAAGTACCATGGGAATAAAATAGAATACTGCGAGAGTATAGAATGTTGCAACTAAAATATTTGAAACATTGGAAGATGGATCTTTAATCCTAAGTGTTTTTTTTTTAATAAAGCCATCATTCTAACAGAAAACAAATAGATTATAGTATTAAGACAGATACAAACTCAGATTCTGTAATTTGTTTTATCTGTGCTATCTTATGCATTTATGTAACTTCACTGCTGCTCTGTTTTCATCTGTTAAATAGGAATAATGATATCTGCTGCATGATATGAGTGGAGAAGCTCTACCTCAACACAGTGCCTGATATTTAGAAGATGATTAAGATTCAAACAGTAGCTATTTTTATTTTTCAAAACATACTCTGTCTCTAAGATGATAAGAATCTTCTCACTGTGTCTTCACATGGCAGAGAAGGCAAAGGAGCTCTCTGGGGCCTCTTTTATAAGGGCAGTAATCCCATTTATGAGGGCTCTAACCTCCTGACTTAATCAACTCCCAAAGTCCCCACATTCAAATACCATCACTTTGGGGATTAGTTTTAATAACATGAATTTGGGAGGATAGGCACATTCAGTCTAGAGCTAAAAGAATGTCAGAATTTCTTTGAAGATAGTCATCTGCATGCTGTGAATCCCACCACCATCTCTCATGGGAAGGGGGTACTCCTCACTCACCTCTCCTCCAAAAAGACCATTTGAGAGCTCGAAAAGCTGAGGAGGAGTCAGGGCAGCCATGGGAACAGATGTGCTCCCACTATTGTGCCTGGTCAGGGCATATGGCGTTGGGTTCTCTGCTTACGGTCTCATGAGGCCAAAATCAAAATTCTGGCCAGGGCTACATTTTCATCTGGAGCTTAGAGTCCTCTTCCAAGTTTATGTCTGTTATTGGTAGAGTACAGTTCCTTGTTGTTGCAGAATTGAGGTCCCTATTTGTTCCATTGTCAGCCAGCAATCCCTCTCACTTCCTTAAAAGCAACCAATTTCTTTTCATGTGGTCTACTCCATGTTTATAGCTAGCAAGGGCACAAGTCCTTCTCATGCTTTGAATCTCTCTGACTTCCTCTTCTGCCTCAGCCTGGGAAACTCTTTGTTAAGGGTTTATGTGATGAGATCAGGCCTAACCAGATAATCTCCCTGTCTTAAAATCAACTCTGCCATATCACACAACACAATCACAGGAGTGATATCTCATCATATTTGAATAGTCCCTGGATTAGTGTGGGAAGTCTCTAGGGAGCCATTTTAGAAATTATGCTTACTACACAATTGAGACTTTTAATTATTGAAATGATGTATTTTTCTTTCCAAAGTGACTAGATAGCCTTTCATTATCTGAGAGGGACTCATAAAGTAATAGGTCCTGTAGAAGATTTCATTAAAGAATGAAAGCAAGAATTAATTACCTCCAAAAATTGGGCCTAAGTGGACAGTGGTGATTGTTGGTAAGAGAATGTTCCTTTTATGTTGCTTGTACTTTATGGAGGCTTTTGCTTTAAACAAAATGAATATCCTTAAATAAATTGTGGTTTGTAGTAGAGGGACATAACTAACTTACAGAACTGTCCTCCTCTCTCTCCAAGGAAGGACTAGGGAAACAAATTTAGTTACCTCATTTTCTTTTCAACCTGGATGCCCTGCTGACTTTCCTCCTAGGCCAGAGGGCAAGAATCTGCTGCAGTATATATAGGTCAGCGTCCTGATGCCAGAGAGGTGATGGGGGTGATGGGGGAGAGTGGATCTGGACGGCAAATAGAAAATGTTCAGTGTAAAAATCTATTATAATAAACTGAGCAAAAAAATGACAGCTACTTTGGGTAATACAGTAGCAGTTGAAGGGGAGAGCACATTCAGGATGTATTTTGAAGATATTAATGAACAGGTTTTGTTGACAGCATTAGCTGTGGAGTGTGAGATGGAAATAAACAATACATCTGAGGAATTGGAATAATGAGATGCTGCTTACTGATGTGAGAGAGATTGAGCCAGACCTTTCCACCGTAGTCATTCAGTCCAGGAAGAGAGGTCACATCCTGTTCAAACTTGACATTTCCTATAATGTTGCCCACCTGAGTGGGACACTAGCACCCTGGTATTTCTTGCTTCTGCACCCATCCTGGCTGGTGAAAGTCCATATGTGTGGTGGGGGGAGGGCGCCCAGAGGAAGCATTGCCTCTAGACTAGAGTCAGGGGACTTGTTTGAGGTAACAGGGTGGCCTAAACTGCAAACAAACCAGAAAATACACATTAAAGGGAAAAAAGAAAAAAAAAATCGTGACTAGAAATGCTGAGATTGAGACTTCCCAGGTGCAGCCTAATCAGGTGGCTGACCATTTCACTTCTGCCCACTACCAAACTCAGTGTTTCGTAACAGGCACTGCAGCGCCATGTTTCCCTGTATTAGAGTACAGTGTTTAGTGTCGATACTGCCCTAAGTAGATGGAGGTACCACCCCACTAGTAGATCACCTTTCTTCAGTTGCTGTGTGAGTCACCTGTTCTGTGGTTCAATAGCTTCATTGACTTGAGGTGACAGGGCACGCTAAAAGTTCATTGTATTCCACGAAAGCCTTCCCATTGTCAGGAATTGGATAGTGAAGGATGTTTCTTGGTCCAAGTGAAGTCCCATGGAATATCCAAAAGCATGACATAAGTTCTTCTCAAGGGTGGCTATGATAATCCCTGTGTCCACATGAGTAACATATTTGTTCCTTCTAGTCAGCAAGCTATTGTCATAGACCTTGTCTCTGCACATGGGATCCTTAACCAGTGCAGTCACTACGTTGCTACTCTCTAGACAAGATGGCTAGGCTGTTGATAATGGCTCATGGGTTGATAAAAATATAGCAAGATGTGGTAGTAGGGGTGGCCGGCATAGACATAACCATTGCATGTAGTTTTGCCCATTGAGCAGAATGTCCACGTCCACTCTCAGTTAAAAGATGGCCATCCACTGGCTGCATGGTTGCTGCAGCCCAGGGGATCCTTTCTGCCTATTGTTTCACAGAGTCATCAGTAAACCAAGCCTTAGGTCAGTAGGCAAGTCTCTGAGTCTTGGGCCCCAAGTAGCCCCAGGAGGAGCTGAAGCATCCCCTAAGAGTTGCTTGGCACCTTCTGGTAAGCTGGCAATTTGTTCATGGATCCTACTTATCCCTTGGCATCCCAGGTGGGCTCAATCTTGAATGTACCATTTTCATTTGATAATTGATCTCTGTTGAGCTTGTCCAATTTTATTGGTGATGATTGTAAGGACCCAAGTAAGAATGAGCAGTTCAGGTTGCAGAGTCACATGTGACACATCGATCATGAGATGCTCATTCTTCAGCAGTGCCCAATAGCCAGCAAGGAGTTGTCATTCAAAAACGGCATATCTGATGCTTCCCCACCCCACAGCAAATAATTTGTTCAAAATTTAAGAAACTGGGGCACCCCAGTGACACTTTTGTGCTTCCACAGACTCTAATCAGCATGCATGGAGGTTGCAAACACCTGTAATTCCACTGGGCTCTCAAATTGTAAAGGTTTTAGAAGCACCAGGGCCATGGCTTGTTGAATGACTTCTACGACCTGCTGCTGCAAAGGGCCCCATTCAAATACGGTGGTTTTGCTGCTCACTCTGACTAAGGGGGAGGGGGGGAAGAACACCTAGGTGGGGTACATGTCTCTAATATCCATAGTAGCCTACCAGCTGTTTGGCTTCTTTTTTTATTGGTGGGTCTACTGTGTCTTTTATCAAACAACACACCAACCAGGCTGCATAAGACTTCCCTGGCCTTTATTCATATATGGCCTTTAGTTAGTGAGTCCTCCTTTCTGTGAAGGCCTGCATGGCATGCATCTTGCATGGCTGCCAGGGCCAACATTTTGTGCTTGACTGTATCTGGGATACTTTTTTGGCTTGATGCCCAAGTGGTATTCAGTCTTTGATGGTCTATTGTTAGTTTCAATGCCCTGTTTGCCATTTTTGATCAGCCAAACTGGGCTGTTACATTTGGATAGGGTAGATTGTTACATTTTTATCTGTAGAAAGTTCTGAATTAACAAGGTAATGTCCTATTCTCCACTTAATATGCAGTCCTGATTTTGTTGAATAACCCATTGAAGAGTTTAGTTAACAAGTAGGAATTCATATGCCCCAGTGTTATGACTCAAATTCTTAACTGTGAGGAGGCATACCCAGGTGGCAGTAATATTCTGTCCCAAGCACTCAAAATGTCAATGCCAATGACATGCTCAATGGGGACAACCACACTCACCTAGTTCCAAAATGACCCAAGAGAAAGGCCCCATCTGCAAGCAGATAATAACCATTAGGAAGTAAGCCCAATAAACACTGCTTTTGTCTCAAGACTGCTTGAAGTCATCAGTTTAATTTTCCCTCTTTTATCTTGATAGGAGTATAGGGCCATTGGCATCACATGGGGATCCAGAGACTCTGGCCTAATTCTTAATTGGGCAATTTATTCCAAGACATTTGGGTCTGCCATGTCCCTTTATCAAACAACACACCAGCCAGGCTGCATAAGACTCTCCTGGCCTTTATCCATATTTTTCCTTTAGATAGTGAGTCCTCCTTCCTGTGAAGGCCTGCATGGCATATGTCCATTCCATTTTAGATATCTCAGAGACCATCTGAGTACCTCTTTGCTCTTCCCTTTCAGGTGTCTCAGGGTCCACCTAAGTACCTACTTCCAGAGCTCCCTAGCCCCAGGAATGAGCTATCACTTTAAGTGCACAAAAACCAGGGGATCATGTATAATAATCCCTTGTCTCCATGTTCCCTTCTTTCTGCATTAATTCATGCAGCCAGCTCATTTATATCTGTGTGTGTCTGATGACATATGTCCCAGGTAACTCCCCCCACCACCCCCAAAACATCCAGCCGCCACACCCCCAGGATGATGTCCCACCCTCCAGGAACATGGAGTGGGAGAGGAATATTACCTCTCACTTTACCAATAAGCCATGGTTCTGTTAGACTGGATTCTGTCTAATCACTGTGCCAATTTTGTGAAGCAGGTTCACTTAACACTGGTTGCTATAATAACATGTCTGAGTCTGGTAAGGCAGAATACACATGCACACCAGTTATGTGCAGTGGTTTATGACTTATAGACAGACAGCAAGGGACAACAGAAGCCTGAGAGTCACTGGGAGCTCGTCACCCAAGGCTCAGGAAAGCTGCCCTGGGTGGAGGAAGTCTTGTCTGCATGTGCTCCTCTGTCCTTGCACCTCAGCTGAGGAACATGGAAAGCAGCCTGCTCTGGGTTTTATACTTTGGGGCAGAAGGATGCGCTGGGATAAAGTGTTACAGGAAACCCTCTTTTTTGGGGGAGACTGGAACAAGAGCCTAGCTATTCTGGCTAGCTCTTCCTTACCTCAAGATGTCACATTCCCAGAATATTCTATAGTTATTCCTGAGAACTGCAAGTGAGAAATGATTTGGTCCAAGGCCAACAAGAGAACTGCTCTATTTTGTCTGGGGAAGGTGTGGGGGAGGCTTATCTTTTTCAATGACATCTTGTTTTCCAATATATCATCTATGCCATACTTGACACACCTATGTGATGTTATGTAAGTGTGATATTCTGATATTCTATAATTAAATACACATTAACCCATAAGAAAATGAGGGATGCATATAATGGGGATATGAACATGTATCTGTTGAAATTTATTACATGACAGGTACTGTGCTTTATATACATTCAACAGTTAAAGCAGTTCTAAGAGGTAGTCTGTTCCTATTTTAAGATGAGTAAACAGAGACATATTATTCAGTGCCTCATGGTGTATAAGTAAGAGTGTGAAATAAATCTCAGGCTTTTCACATTTCAAAGCCATAGGTACTTTCAAAACATGACATCCTGTTGAGAAACACTGAAATATTAAATAAAAATTATTTGTATTTTGTTTCTAAAAGATGACTGCTCTTGTTATAAATATAGACAATTTTTAAACCAAATAATTCGATGCAAAGTTTATTATTTTTCCTACAAAATGAGATTCTCGCATTTAAAACCGTTGCAGCCATCAGAAATCAACAATGATAAACCTATCCTTGAACAAATGGAGTTTAGTGCTCATTTCAAGGAGGAACAATGCCCACCATGAAGAACCACAGGACATCCAAGTAAGAGAGTATCACATAAGGATAATTATGAGGATATGCGTTTACATTGGGTAATTTTAGAAAGGGCTTAAGAAACAGGACTTTATTATTCTTTTGGGTGCTGTTAGGTAGTATAGGGATTCTACGATCGGGCATCTTTATAAATCTTATTTAAACGATAGGAAGAATTAATCCAGGCTAAAGCTGTAGTTGGTATTATATTAGGCAGGACAGGAAGACGTAGGATATTTCTGAAGTTCGAACAATGTTCATGTTTTGTCTGTATTTAGACACAATTACAAAATGGTCCATTTTTCTTCTTGATCCATCACAGTCAGAATAGCGCTGTCTGATGTTAGTGTTCTGTGAAATTGCTTATGCTGAACAGGAAAACACCACAACTTACTGACAGGGACAGGCTGGCTTCCAGACTTCATGAACTGCTTTTCTCTTCCATCTTGTTCCATCATGGCAATCTCACCCTGTAGCTCAAGTTCCTCCCTCCTCACCCCACTCACAGCTACAGAGCTACCCTTGCTGGCATTCCCTATTCCTTTTAACCTGATTTTTAAAATGTCACTTATAATTTTATAACACATTATAAGTTTATTATACATTTGTATATTATTTAGTTTTTAAGTAAATTAGACTGCAGACTATTTTTACTACACACAATGGCAATGAAATAATGATTTCATCCTTAAGTATAAGGTCACCTAAATCTTAAAGTCCAAATAGGGTCTATATAAATTAGTAATAATTTTTATGTAATTATATAGAATATAAAAGCATGATTTATAACTTCAAGAAATGCTGTGATAGTATTTTGTATCTTGGCAGTTGACTTTCACTGAATTAATGATAAATTTTTTCATAAGAGAAGTTAATGCCATGAGAAGAATAAAAGATTAAAATAAAAAGAGATGAAGTCAACTTGGGGGCAGGGGAGGATATAATGAATTGAAGATAAGTATAAGAATTTCAAGTGTAAGAATTTTTTAAAGAAAGTGTTGATTAATATATGCCTTATAATTATTAGTAACAATTTAAGGATAGAACCTCTAGGATGAAAATTAGAGCGATTATTTGAAAACGATATTATATAAAGATTGTGATGTTATCATACATAAGAATAATTGCCTTTAAAATTCACTCAGGATTTTATACATATTTTATATTCTTTTTGGGCATTGAATGCTGCTTTTAATGAAATTAGAATCTAGCCTGATTCTTTTCCTTATGTGAACTACTTGCTTTTTCTTACAGACGTTCAAACAATTCTCTTTTTATCCTTGAGTTTTAATGTTTTCTTTGATTAGAATTCAGGGATTTCTTTGCTTTGTTTGGTGATGCTGTATCTCCTATCACCTAGAGCAATCACTGGAAAATAGCTGGCAATTGACAAATATTTGTTGAATGACTAAATTAATAAATTGAGGAATAAATTTACACACTATAAAGTTTAATGATAATCCTGTTCTAAGTACCATAGAAAAGTTATGCCTTTTAGAATCTCATGCTTAAATCTTTCTTCATTTGATGAAAATTTTCTATCTTTTATATCATCTGTTAACTATTATTTATGTGATAATGTTGTTTATTCCTTTATCAATTTTTTTGCCTTTCCAATATTCCTTTTTATTTGTTCCTTATTGAATTGTTTTACTATTTCAGTTTATTGCATTACTGTTCCTATTAATTTATTTTAAAACATAAAACAGTTGCAGTATTGTTTTTTAATTTCCAAATTATATTTTCTTTTGAAATTATCATCTTTTTGGTAATGTATATATTATTCTCTTTCTTTTGCTTTACATTTGCATAATTGTCTTGTAGACACTTCTTGTTTTTCTCGTAGTTAACATGACATACAAGATTGGGTTCTTTTTCCTATTTGCTTCCTTCCTGTGTGGGGATCACATGCCTTCTACCATTTGATTTTACTATGTCTTCTCTATAGGTAGATTATATTTTCCCATCATGTTAATCTTGAGATTGAGCATGTGAGTTGATTTGGCCAATGGCATATGAGCAGGTAAGACATTTGCCACCTTAGGGCAGATATTTTAAATGACTTCTGTGCTTTCCCCACTATCCCCCAAGTCCCCACTTTAGGTAGTAGTGTTGCTTTAGCCTGGGTTTCATAATAAGAAAGACACATGGTACAGAGATGAGCCCAGTGGAGTCCAGCCTAAAAAGCCTACTATAAAATGAGCAATAAAAGAAAAATTATTATAAGTAACTGAGAGGTGGAGATTGTTTGTTTCTCTAATAAAAGCTAATACAGAAGGACTGCTAGAGCCGAACTTCTCATCTATTCTGATATTGGACCTGTGTCTGAGTCCATCTGTGCTACTATCACAAAATACTACAGACTGAGTGATTTATGAAAAACCAGGAATTTGTTTTCTCACTCTTCTAAATATGGGGAAGCTCAAGATCAAGGCTTTGGCAGGCTCAGTTTTCTGATGATGATCCAATTTCTGCAGCCAAAATGGTGCCTTGAAAACTGCATATCCTCAGATAGCAGAAAAGAAGAGAGAAAACTCACTCCAGGAAGCCTTTTTTATAGCAGTTATTAATTCATTCATGAGGGTAGACCCCTCAGGATTTAAATAGCTCCCAAAGGGCCCAACCCTGTTGCATTGGGGATTAAATTTCCAACATGAGTTTTGAGGGGACACATTACAACTGTAGCAATATGTGAAGTGTTTCTTCCCACGTACCTTATTTTATAGGTACAGTGTGAGAAGTAAGAGTTTACTCCTATTTTATTTTCTGTAGCCTGACAACCTCCTCCTTAGCCTTGTAGGAGGTCCTGGTTGTTGCTGCTACTTCTGTTAAATGTCTTGTACCAGGACTTACTAGACTTACTTTGAGGACTGCATCTTCCCTTCTAAGGTAATATATCCTGGAGCAGCAGATCCTTGCTCTGATTCAGCATGTACATCCAAGCCTTGCTAAGATGAAAGAGCCAGACCAGGCTATGCATTTATCAGTTCCATGCTTCTCTTCTGGGAATCAGAAGGGAAAAGGAGAACTTGATAAATAATGCATGAATTATGAGGTTAATTGTTTCCATGGACAAGATGGTATAATAGTATAGAGGAGATTTCAAATGGGATTTGTCTAGCGACTTTCCCCTGGGATTTCTGCTCATTCAGAGGATCTTACACATTTTTTCTTTTGTCTTTATGTTTGCTAAGTCTATCATTAGTGCTGGAGGTGATAATTCCGATACTATGATTATTTTGTCTTCCTTTTTGCCTTTCTGCACAATTAAGATAAACAAGATATTGAACATTAATATTTTGTCTCTACTTACCTCATTGAGAGTTGAATTGACAGGTCGGGATAGGCATTCCACTCTTGCATTTCCATTCTCCCTACTCCTCTCACTCCCCCACTTTCCATTCTCACTCACCACATTTTTTTCCTTGGTGCTGCCTACTGCATCCTCCATGAGCTTCTCTCTCAATTTAGTGATTATTAGTAACATTCAATATTTTTGCCATTTACATTCTTTCATTTATGTCCCTTGTTGGGGTGAGTTGAAATGAAAATTAGAAGCTACAGGAATTTGTTCTGTGAACCTTGTATTTGTTGAGGGGTGGCGCTTGGGGATCTGGAGGGCCACATGTGACTTGGAGGTCACAGGTCTCCCACCCCTCAGCTACACCATTATAGAGTCTTCTTTACTTCTCTTAGCTATCTCTTCTCCTTGTTTGGATGCAGTCAACATATTTTTGGCTTGCTTATTTTGGTGTTTTAAAATACGATTTATCAAATATTGAGAGGGGCATTTTAATGATATAGTTTCTTTCTACTATCTTTATGTTTTTGTTTTGGTTTGACATTAATATAACCAAATAATAAATGTATGTGATGAATGAATTTTGAATTTAACTATATCTGTTTAAAAGCCAAGATACTTAAGTTTCCATAACTTCTAAACTTTAGATGATTATATACCATAGATATTTTATTTTTCTATTTGGAACCTTATTTTGTTTTGAAGTAGGAAATAAAAATGGAAATTACCATTATAATGCAGAGAATCTAAAACTCAATGTCAAATATGTGAATTTAACTATTTCAATTAAATAAATTTTTCTTCTTTTTTTTCTCATTATTCTGTATTTTTCCCTCATTTCTCAATTTCTCCCCATTTTCCTTTCGTATTTCCCATTTATCAATATTTATTGAGCACCTATTATATCCATCAGGATTAGAGGTACAAAAATGGGAAAGATATGTATGCAAGAAATTACAACTGGTCATCAGAACCAACTAGTCACAATGAATAGGGAAATATAAAAGAATACCTATACTTTTTATTAATTTATTCATTTATTTGTGGATATATTTGTTTATTAATAAGTTTGTTAAAAACTCAAAATGTTCCATATACTGTACTGTACTCTGAAGATTATTACTTCTATATATGGATATAATTTTTGAGTAGAATCTTATTAAAAGTCCTTCTTAGCACATGAACTGGTACAGCTTTAATGAGATAGCAAGGCAAATGGATATCCCATTAAATTCAGATTGTTACAGAAATGTTTATATGTTTTGCCAATAAATTGAATTGATATATCTAGTGAGAATAATTATTTTACTTCATTGTTTTTAAGTGTTATGGTCTTTGAATTCCTTAGCTGAGAGTTGAAATCATATTGAATTATGTCAAAATTTTAAGCAATATTAAGGTAAATACAAGTAGAAATTTTAGTAGATAAATCTCTCCTTAGGATAATGACATGATAACTTAAACCTTAGGTTTTAAGAAAATAACTGAAATATGAATAGTATATGGCCATTTTCAAAAGCATCCTTTTTCGTGTGCTTTGAATATGGAGTTTCAGTTTGCTTTAATTTGCCAAGTTAGAATCGTGATTTGAATGTTTAAGTGTTATGAATGAGATTTCTTTATTATTATAAAATTGAATTTGACAGCACCTAAATGTGTTTATAACTAAAATACACTTAATGAGTGCATTAATTATGGAGCAATAAGCACTCAGAATTCTCCATTAAAATGTAAATGTAATTATGATCATTATTTGGCAAAGTTAGATAATAGTTACTTAAATGAATAACCAAAATGTTAATTAAAGTATGAAAAATTGGAATATAGATTGAAAATAAATCTACTTTGCTTCATTTAAATTGCACTTAACATAAATTTTTTTGGTCTTTTATACTTCGCTTGAACAAAAATCTTGAATTAATTTGATTATTATTAAATATGTGTCCAGTTTTTTTTTTCCAGTTTAAACTGATGTGAATAAAATGAAATGGATTAGGAAAGGGTTGGAATTAAGATTGGGACTACTTCAGTAGGTATCTGTTTTTGTTTTTTATTTGAATTTTTGGCTTAACATAAGCCACTGCCTTTGAAAGAAATATCAAGATGCTTTAGGGAAACCTTGAAAAGTCACTAACAGCAAACTAATGAAGTTTGGTTTTTAGCTTTTTATGCTGTCCCTTATTTCTCTAATTTTTATTGAATAACGTAATTACTGCCATTTAACATATTTGCCAGCATCTTAAAAACAGACACAAGTTCAATAAGGTTATTGAATCGAGTTCAGAACACTTATTCTGTGCTAAACAATTTACATACGTTGAATCTTTATAATACAATAATCTTTAGGACATGATACAATAATGTTTAAAATTAAATTTATCAAACTTAATCTTATCCATTTGGTAAATATTCTTACTATCATATTTAATACAACGACATTGAGGCACAGAAAGGTTAAATCATTTGCTCAGGTGTATGGGATGAGTAGCAGATTTTGACTTAAAGATTTTTCTGATAGCCGACCATCTTCATCTAGTTGTTAGCTAATGTTGTGCATCACTTTGCAGTAGAGCACTGAAAATTATAAGTTTTCCTTTTTCAGTATGTCCCAGACAGTTTTATAATTTGACGCTCACAGAACTTAACTGTGTTCTGAATGGCTAGGTGAATTGGTTAGTTGTTTCAAAGACCTAAGAGGAGAATGATTCTAAACACCTCAGAAGTGCACTGCTTCCCTGATTACGTACATCCTAATTTCCTACAGTGCAGATCCAGTGAGTGGCCTTTAGGCCTTTATCAATGAATATTGTTTTCAAAGCAATTCGGAGAGAACTATAATGATAATGTAACTTAGTGAGTTTATACGGGAGAGCATGCCATTATCTGTTTTGCCATCCCCATTTAGAAATGGAAATGTAATAAAGGGAAGAAAAAATACGTATTTCACATAATCCAAATTATTTAGCCCAATCTATTTCTTTCTGCGAAGAAAATCAGGTTTATAAACAAGCTCTCTTTGAGGCTGATAACAGCATACTGTTTAGATTAAATGAGTGAAAAGTCAGCTCTGCATCACTGCCTGTGCAGAGTCTAGTCACTAACTTCAGTGCATTCAGTTTTCATTCTGTGTCTTCAGTACAGACAAACCAGATAAATGAAGATATAGCCCTTGGATATAGCTTTGGTTCATCCTTTATTTTATCTTATCTCTGGAGGTGGTGATTATATTTTAGCTAAAGTAAACAAGATTCTCACATCAACAAGATGCCCACAGTTTTCCTATATGAAGTGACACCACAAGTTGTTCTGCTCATTATTCCTGCATCGCTGGCGCAGCACACGTTTTAATGATGTATGGTTGCCTCAGTGATTGTTAATGTAATGATGGAATATGTCCCCAGAGGTTACAGGTACCAGTTTCTGAGCCTCCTGCATCCAGAGTGAATTATATGATGATTGATATTGTAATTTTTTTTATCCTTTACTAAAATATGTGCACATTTGTAATAATAGGAAGTTATAGCTATGATCTTAATAAGAATATTTTCCAGGTCACCATGCTGCAGCTTTAGCAGAGATGGCCTTTTTTTTTTTTTCACAATTGAATGTCTTTCACTGACATGGAACTTTCTCAAAAGACACAGAAGCCAGGAAAATAAAAATGTCAGCAACTTAGGCATTCAGATTTCACTCCTAGCTGAATTTCAATGTAAATATATTAGATATGCACTATGTAAATATATTTAAATATGTGACACATATTTACATTTAAATGTAAATTGAGATAATTTACATGTTAGATTCTGAATGTCAGTTATTAAAATACACTGATTTCTTGACCCAAAGCTACCAATCAGTATGATATATGCATGTGCTTTTTAATTTACTGAGTACACAAAAGGTGAAACTGCTGACCCAGGTGCATACAATGATCTGCAGGACGGTTCTCTCCTTGAAGGATGGCAACTGGAGTTTGTGAAAGTGGAAGGAGATACAGATACACACACACACATATATATATCACTTATGTTTTAGATATTTATATACCTACAACAAAAAAGTAGAAAAACAGAGCAGAGAATAAATATGCACTAAATATTGCATCAAATAGCTTCAAGTTTCCAAGGAAATCCGTACCATGATGACTTTTAACATCTGGTGTTTTAGAGGATTAGTCAAGTAGTGAGTTCTTCTAGGTAAATAGGTAAATAGGGAATTGATAATATATGTGAACAGCCCAGCTATTAACAGCAAATTGTAAGATTCTGTTATGTAAGGGTTAATGATCTCTTACAAGTGCTCACTGTTACAATCTCTGCTCAGACTTCCAACATTCATCCTACATATTATTAAGGCAATTTCTTTTCTGTTTTCCCTGTCTTTAGGTATAACTTTCCATTATCTATTCCACTTTCTAACTATATTTTTTCAAATTAATTTTTCTATATTCGAATCTCATCATATTATTGTTAGGTTTGTTTTGGTAGGAACCCGAAAAGTGTGTACAGGACAAAATGTAGTTAATGGAAAACTTAGGTAGTGATCATAACGCTTGTGAACAAAGCCACAGGACTCTGGAGAGTCTGGAGGTTGTAAATCTGACTCTGACCACAGACAGGTGTGACGACACAGGGGTCCCAGAAACTGGTTGTTTGAAAAACAACTTATTACAGTGGCTGTTCTAGCCAAGTTGCTCACTCCCCTAGGAAAAAGCCCTCTATAAAACCGAAGGGTCTCCCCTTCCTGGTGTGACACTCCTTTTGGCCATCACCCATCTGTACCCAGATGCTCAAATAAATAGCATTTTGCCATACCTGAGGCTTCATGTGTCTCCCTCTCTGTTCTGCACCTAACAATTATGTCCCTCTTTAAAAGAGTTCAGTAATTCCCTAATGGCTTCAGTTCCAAATCCAGACTTCTTTAAATGTCTTTTTTTCCCTTTAATCCTACTCTTTTGTACATTTCACACCTCAATTCCTGCCATGCCCTGACTCAGACCCTATAATTTTGCCATTACAAATTACCTGACACTCACCAAATTTTCCTGGCTTTAAAAAACTATCTTTCTGGAATATCTTTTTTGTGTTTTTTATAGGAGTACTTCTTACTTCTGCATCTGAGGCTCAGGTCAAGACTGATCTGCCCTGGAAACTCTTTATCCCCATTTCCCCCAACACATATGCACTGCTGGGTTCCTCACCCCTATGTTTCCTACAGAAGTGAAACATCACAGGAAAATAAAGTTGTAAGACATTCAAGAAAGTTTTTGAATGCTGATCTTTATCTGAGGCATGTGTTCCCAGAGAGTAACAGTGGTAGAGATATCTCCCTACCCTTTTCTGTTTGCAAAGGTCCATCTCACCCTCACATATTCAAATAAGATTCATCTCTATCCTTCCTCTTGACACACTTATTTTATTAGAAAACCCAGGCTTTCTCCATCTTTTTTAAGACATTCTTCATTGAATATTCTCTCTTTTGCAATAATTTAAATGCAATCATCTCCTTAGTGGTCCTGGACAATTTGTCTTTCAAACTGGGCAACTTGGGGCTCTTTCAGTGAGTTCATCAGACCACTTACCCATGTTTTTACAGTAAATTATTTACCATAAGCAAATTACCATTAATTTGTTTGTCATCCCCATTGGGCTAAGAGTTTCTTGAAAGTCAGGGAAGTGTCTTGTTTATATATTTCCTTCTGTACTCAGCGCATTTCCTGGCACATAGCAAGTGACAAATAAACCTTTGATGATTACTACATGAGAGCTTGCCATATGTTTTCACTCTTTTCTTTTACTAGTTGAAGGAGAAAATTTCCAGGCTGCTTTTTCTCCCCCCATCAGTGTCATTTTAGAAATTGAATTAGGCTCAGCCCACCCATCTGTACCTTCTCCTGAAACGATCACAGAAAATATCACTTACTCTGTATACTAAAAATTATAATTACAACTATTTACTAAAATTGCTGTGGTTTATAGCTAATCATTATACAAGAAATAACCCTTAGACACATCATTCATTATATGTCAGAGTCATGTTGTATTGGGACATGAATAAGAGAAGGGCTAATGCTAGGGGAATAAGACATCAAAGAGAATGAATATGCAATAGGGTTGAGAAAGAGTGAAATAGGGATATTCCCAAAAGTCTAATTTCTGGACAATTATATAAATGGGATGTCAATGGGATATCAAACTTCAGGAAAGAGAGGTAATATAGAAGTAAATGTAACCCCTTAAATGTAGGAAAAAACATAGGGTTAGAAAAAAATGGCGATGTATGGGGGATCATCATTGTTTTCCATATCCATGAAAAAAGTCAAGAGTAGTTAAAAATGAGGAGTGTAGTTGGCTGACACAGTAGAATATTCAATCAGAGCTTGATGAGTACACTTTTCACTGTGATAGTTTGTGTATATCTCTGAGGCTTCAAGGTCTGTAATAACTTGTAATTTATTAGTCATACTGAGGTATTAACTGTGTAATGGCAGTTGAAGAGGCTCACCCATCAATAAGTGAAACCAGCATACCATATAGAATTTCAACCTGAGTTCTTTGGTCTCACATCATCACTGTGCATGCACCTACTCTGTAACAAACAATACTGTGAACTTGTGTATCTGTGTTTCGGTGCTGGTGTCTGTTACTGAAATACCATCTATGATAGTGTCAAGTATTTTTTCTTGTATTGACATATTACTTGAGAGTACTTGCAGATTTCAAGATAGAAAGGCTACGGAGGTTTTAATTTTGAAATGCAAAATTATCATACTGTAAAATGCACAGATCTCAAACTCATATAGGTCTATTAGTTTTGACAAATACGTAACCATGTAACCCAAAACCTCATGAATCATCTGAAAAGCAGATGTCAGAGGGATTACATGTGCCATAGATTTACTGGGGAAATGCCTGTGAAAGATAAAAGGAAAGATGGTAGGAGTAGGCAGGAATGGCCTGACATTGATGACAGGAGAGAAGAAAGGATTCGGCAGATGTTCCAGACCATGGCAGAGTTTTGAGAAAGTTTCTGATGGAGAGTTCCTGAGCAAAGATATCTCACTGGAGGATTCTCACATTGAATAGAAGTGGCAGCGGGGGCTGTCGGTTAATTATGTTACCTGCAGTAGGTTCTTTGGAAGAGCATCTGGGTGGTTAATCTCCACTCCCAAGATGCAGAATGTTTCCACCATCCCAGAAACCCAACCATCATAGGCAGCCATTGTCCTGGTTACAAAATTCTCTCTCTCTCTCTCTGCTAGCTTATTTTGTTCATCATCATGCTTATAAGATTCACTTACACTTTTGTGTACAATTAATTTATTCCTTTTTATTTCTAAAGTAGTATTACATTATATAAAATATACTGCAGTATATTCATTCTTTTTTGGTGGATCATTGAGTTGTTTCCAATTTTTCTCTATTATAAATAAAGCTTCAATAAATATATCTATGTAGATCTTTTTGTGGATGTGTTTTCATTTCTCTGGGCTAGATACCAGATTAAATTTCTAGATCATAAAGTAGGTAGGTTTAACTTTATAAGAACTCATAAAACAGTTTCCCAAAGAGTTGCAAAATTTCCTCCTCCCAACAACAATAGGATTTCCTATTGCTTTATATCCTTGCCAATATTTGTTATTGTTAAGGTTTATAATTTTAGCCATTCTAATAGTTTCAATTTTATTTCCAGAATGACTAATGATATTGAGCATCATTTTATATACTTACTAGCCATTCATATATTATCTTCTGTCAGGTGTTCAAGTCTTTCTCCCATTTTCAATTGTCTCATTATTATTGTTGATTTCTAGGGATTCTTTATATGTTTTGCACATAAGTCCTTGGTCAGATATATTTAATTCAAAAAATTTCAACTAGTGTATGGCTTGCATTTTTATTACTAACATTGCCTTTGATGAACACACTAATTATTTTTTAAATTATGATGCTCAATTTATCAAGTTTTTTCCTTTGTGGTTAGTGCTTTTTGTGTCTTTTATGTGAAATATTTAGCCTACCTCAAGTTCATAAAATATTATCCTATAAGAGTAGGCGACTACAGCCTTTGGTTCAGCTAACTGTTTTTTTAAATAAAGTTTTATTGGAACACAGCCAGGGCATTCACCTTCAGATTGTCTGTGGCTATCTTTGTGCTCCAATGGCATAATTGGATAGTAATTGCAATAGAGCAAGTATGGGATTGAAGCTTAGAATATTTACTATTTGGCCCATTAAGGACGTTTTCCAACTTCTATTTGAAAGGCTTTGAAGTTCTATATTTCTGTCTATGAGCTATCTCAAATTAATTTTTGTATGTAGTATGAGTAGGGGTGGTGGTCCATTTTCCTCTATATATTTACCAGTTGTTTTAGCATGACTTAATTTTTAACATCTAATAGGTATTCATTATCTGGACCTTTTATTCAGTTTAAGTGATCTGTTTGTTTATTCTTACACTAACATCAAATTCTCTTGATTACTGTAGCTTTGCATTACTCTTGCAATCATGCGCTGCTGTGTCTCCAACATTGTTTATCTTTTTCAAGACCCTTTTTGCTCTTCTAGGACTTCTATATTTCCAGATAAATTTAACAATACATGTACCAACTATATAAAAATTTCCATTGTGATTTTGAATGAGATTGTATTGAATCTATTCATCATTTTGGGAAGAGTAAACATTTTAACAGTTCCATCAAGTTGTATATGTTACATTTAAACCTTTATTTAGGCCTTCTTTATTTCTCTCAGTAATAAAGTTTTGAAATTTTCAGTGTAGAGGCTCTGAATATACTCCGTTAAATGTTTTCTAAGTATGAAATGATATTGTAAGTACAATTTTTTAAAAAAAACACTTAAGCTCTGCAGATTTGAAAAACAAAGTAAGAGTCTATTATAATGAATTCAAAGAAAAAATAAATATTTTTGGTATAGACTTTGTTATTATAATTTACATTATTATTCTAAGACTTAAACCAAGTGGATTTACTTTCTTATATTGCCCCCTGTTTTGTTGTTGCTTTTGTTCATAATAGTTCAGGGTAACATTTGTATATTTATAATAATTATTGAGTACTAAGAATTTTTCATTTCAAAAATGTGACTTTATATTCATATAAATTATATCTTTTTATTTTTAAGCATCTGATTTATATAGAATATCTACATACACTGCAATTTTTCTATGGAATCATAAAATTTTTAGGCTAACTTTTAATATAGTCAGCGAAAATGTGAAAGTATTGTAAACTACTTGAAACCCACTCCAGCTTTTACTTTGAAAAAAAGTAGGATGAGCAGAACATTAGATAAACTTTACCAGTTGATGGGCTGTTTAGAGTTGAGAAAAATTTTCCATGAGGATTTCAAAGAGAAAAATAACATCCAGCACCAAAAGTTACCCTCCTTCAAAGGGCCGGGCTCCTTTTTGGAAGAAGCCAATTGTCTCTTTGTGGCCAAAAATTCTCAATACAAATGAGCTGTGAATTAACACTGTTCTCATGCCATGGAATTCTCTACTTCCTTCAAACTGTGCTTGTTTTCAAATAAAAAGTATCAGGTTTCTGTACTTAAGCTGTTCTTGTTCTTTCGACATCTGAATTTAATAACCTAGAATTTGTTATAATTATTTTTTATTTTAAATTAAACCAAATTAACATGTGATCTGTTTTCATTCTCTATTTGTTTGGAATTGTATTTTGTGCTCAGAACAGCTATATGTTCTTAGCCAAAGTTTCCTCTTAAAACTAGCTCATTTCTTTATCTCCCCTTTTCCTACACTTACTGATTGACTCTCTGTGTATTTTTAGTCTTTTATCAAAGTAGGGTTCCAATCTGCTTAGACTACATTCAGATGTGCAAAGAATATTCAGTTTATTGCTAAATTTTATGTCCCTTTCTTCATGAACTTCTATTCTGCTGACTAAAGGAGAACAACCAGACTTTACAATTTGTGATTATGGACTTTCTATCCATGTCAATAGTCTTTTCTAGTCAAAGGCTTACTCTTCAGAATCATTTTCTACCACTCCTACTTCTTTCACAAAGTTGTCATCAAGTTATATGAAGGTAGAGAACTTGTGCATTTTGGGGAAGGAGACACATCCCTGGCCCTGTGTTGTTTTGTGGGATGCACATTGGTCAGGATACGCTGAGAAATGTTTGCTTCATCTGATGAGTTTTGTTTTGTTTTGTTTTCTTTTCACTAACTATGAGATCTTGTATTAAAGGGCTTGTTTGCTAGGGTTGCCATAACAACGGATCACATAACAAAGTATCACAGGTGGCTTAAATCTGCAGTCCCCAACCTTTTTGGCACCAGGGACCGGTTTCATGGAAGACAAGTTTTCCACAGACTGGGAGGTTGCGCGGGTGTCTAGGGGAGGCGGAGCTCAGATGATGACGCAATGTAAATATAAATGAAGCTTCGCTGGCAGCCTGCCACTCACCTTCTGCTGTTCTGCCCAGTTCCTAACAGGCTATAGACTGGTACTGATCTGTGGCCCAGGGGTTGGGGAACACAGGCTTAAACAACAGAAATTTATTTTCTCTAGCTTCTGGAAAGCTAGAAGTCTGAGATTAAGATGTTGGAGGCTTGGTTTCTTCCCAGGCCTCTCTGCTTGGCTTGTAGATGGCCATCTTCCCACTGAGTCTTCACCTGCTCTTCCCTCTGTAGGTATTTACATCTTTATCTCTTTTATAAAGACAATAGTCGTATTAGATTAGGGCCCAACATAATTATTTTATTTTGACTTAATTATTTCTTTAAAATCCCCATCTCCAAATAAACATTCTGAAGTATTGGAGTTTAGGACCTCAATATGGATTCTGAGGTAATATAACTCAGTGCATAACAATGGTTACTGCCCAGCCGGGTCCCTTGCCCATCATCTAGATAAAGGCCAATGTACTGAGATAGCAGGAGTTACGGTGGAGAAAGAGCTTCATATCACAAGGTGCCAGACGAGGAGATGGGAGAAATTTCTTAAACCCATATTATAGAGAAATTAGAGGCTAATATTTTTAAAGGTGGTTTGGCAAACAAAGACTAGGGAATTGGGTCTGCTAGTTGGCTGAGGGAAAAGTCACAGGGTTGGGAAGCAGAAATTGTCTTCTTGGTAAACAGGAGTTCCTGGGTAGCAGGGTGCAGGCCTTATTGGATCAGTTCCCATGCATAGATACTGGTCTAGTTGATGTCAGTCAGTCTCAAAAGGGTATGTTGTAGTTTTTACTTCCTTTAGGTAATGTTGTTCTTATACCCTAGGGTAGGTAGCTTTGTGACCTAAGTATCATGAGCCAAATGGATACACTCTCCATGAGATAAGTTCTGTAATACGAGTCCCCAGACCTTGCCTTTTGGTAAGTTAAATGGAAATTAAATGAATTTAGAAAACGTTATTTACTCCTTCTCAATAAAGGTTGACTTTGAAGGCCATATTTTTAAATTAAAACTTTCCATTTGCAATACATTTCAGTTACAGTAAACAATGCAATAAAATATGGTCTTTATTTTTATATTTCTCATAAAATATTTTTTCTAATCATTTACTATCTTCCAAAAGCACATGCAAACTTCAGATGGAGTAAAGAGAAGGTAAAATATCTGTAAATACAAAGAAACATACTTCACTGATATTATGTCACTATGTTTTTTATCATATGTCTAATTTTGTCATGTCATATGACATTTTTTAGGAAATAAAGAAAAATAATAAATATGTAAGTGGAATTTATTTATTGCTTACATAATAATATTTTAGGCATTCAGAGAAACATTTCTTAGATGAGTTCTTTACTTGCTGTTATTGACTGCTCAACATCACTGTTAAAACGTCATTATTGCTTAGTCACATATTTAATTTGGCTCCAATTTTTCCGCTGAGAGTACAATGTGTGTCTGCTTAGCAATACCAGGATATTCTTCATTAAAGAACCAGGGATCCAGATGTTTGGAGCTTGAATCATCCAATGGAAATTAAAAGAATATGAAGTGAAGTTTTCAGCTTTAGATTTCATTTTATGAATTGTAACTTTTACTTTTGCAATTAATCTCACCTTCAAATTGCATACACGGCTAATTAAGTCACCAGGTGGGGTATTGCAAGCCTATTTAATTACTTGCATCTTATTTTGAAGGCAATGGTTGTAATTACCAAGTTGTAAGTGAAATTAAATATGATGCCATTTTCCCTGACAAATGAATTATGATTTAAAAGGAAGGCTAACTTAGGCCACGCTGGAAGAATAGTGTTGGATAAAACAAAGTGATTGCTTTACAATTGCCCCAGGAGTCTCATTCTTAAGCTCTGGACCAATTTGAAATGCAATAAATAAATAAAAGTAAAGTCACAAGTGAGATTCTTCTGATTTGTTGTATTTCAGTTATATATTAATCTTATTGGGAGGTATGTGGTCCTCAGAATTTCTCAAAATGTATTCCATGGACCAAACCTTTTAGAGCCCATTCATAGATATATTTTATAAGTGGAATTCCTAAGTCAAATAAGTTTGAGAATTTTTCTTTACACAGATATAAAACATTATAATTATTATTTTTAATGTTTCTCTTTAGCATATTTCCAAAATTTAGTTGAACAAAGACATAATTTTTCATAGAACATGTTAGAAATACGATGAAAGGGAGCTACACTAGGTTTTAATAAATTCATTTTAGAAAAGTTTGCTTTAACTCATTCATATGGTTTATTGATGTAGCTCAGCAAACTGTAGATCTAAGTCATTACATGTTATTAGAAAAGAATACATACTGTAAAATGCTTAAATGCCAAATTAATTTTTTTGCCAATGGTATAATTTTAATTGATAGCTTACTTTACGTCTGAAAAGGGGTTTCAAGTAAACTTTAAAACTAGGGTGATCAATAAAATTTGGTAGTAAACCATGTCTCTGACTGAATTTCTTATAGACATTGTGGATGTAAAACTTGGTAAACATTCAACACATCTATGAACTTACTGTCGATGGTTTAAAAACTAAAAGAAAAAAAAAATACCTGCCAAAAATTCTGTCTTTATGAACTTATATTGATCTTAAAAATGCAATTTTTAGGACAACACTTGCAGATTTGTTTTCCTAATTGTTTTAAATAATGATTTTATTAGCCTTCAATTGGAGGTTTTTCACTCAGGTTCTTGGTGATCCTCAGGAGAAAAGGATTTCAGGATGCATCATGTAAGGCAAGTAAGCAACAGTTTTTTTTTTTTTTTTTATTGAAAGCGAAAGTACACTCAAGAGAAAGAAAGCAGGCATGCTCAAAAAGAGCAGCTGTACCAGCAGGAAGTCGTTTTTGGTCTTTTGAAGTCCCACTAATTGAGGGGAGGAATATTCAAGGCTAAGAGGTTGGCTTTTACTAAGAATTTGGGTAGTAATTCTTAGAATTGTGTTCCCCCTTATTTTCATACTTTATATGATTGTCTTAGAACTGTCATGGTGATTTAGGGACCGAGAAATTTTGAAATCACAATGTAAATGATATTGTAATTAGCCAAAGTTTATGTAACGTGACAGAGATGGCTAACAGGCCAGTTGAAGCCAGTTCTTGCGTGTGGTTATCAGCTCTGCTAGTTAGCTTCTGCTTGAGGGTTGTTTACTTTAACACCTGCACACAATCTTCAAGCCCCTGCATCTGGTCTCAGCCTTGTCTCCTAGTCTCCTTCTCCAACGGCTCCAGTAACTTCAACTCAATAGACAGAGAGAGAGAGAAATGCAACATTTCCCATTCGTTACATAGTAAATCTAAATTAAAATCGTTTTTTGTTAATGAAAAAATACAAAGTATGTTAATGCCATAATATGTACACTAGAATCTTTCTTTGTTAGAACTTAAACAATAAATGAATTTTCAACTGCCTGAAATGGATTAGATGTGGAATTATTTAAAAATAAGGAAGGTTAATAAGAGCTCTTAGAATCCCATCCACTTGTGTGATCACATGTAACTAGTTTAAATTGCTCCGCAACATTCAGAATATGTAGAATCACAAATCTTTTCTATATACCATATACATATATGTGCAAATACACACATACATTCTGTGCCTATTTTTTTCTGTATTAGATATTCTATATATATATATGTCGGGAATCGGTCACTTTGGAGGGACTTTGTCTAAGTTCACTTGGATGTCTATTATGTTCTTCACTACAGAAACAGCCAGTATTTCCAGGAAATCCATCACTATCGGGTTTTCTTTCATTTCGTTACTTAAAACAGAAATAAACTCTTTATTCACCCCCTCCCTAACTATTACTTTATCCACATATGTTGCTCTCTCTCCAGAAAGACACCACAGCTGCCAGTTATCCTCTGTAACTTGACTTCATCATGAAAGGAAGACTCTTTATTCTTGGATAATAGGCTTGATTGGTTCCTTTGCATACAAGTGTTTTAAATCAAGTGTCTTGTTTAAGCATCCTGGAAAGCAAAATTTGCCTAACTTCAGGTAGGTAAATGAGTTTATTCTCTTACTTTTTTGGAAGATAATTACAGCAATAAAACTGAAAATAAATCTCAAATTTCTGTAAGATTCCATATAAATTAAAATATTTTGTATTCTAAGTACTATGAAGCATGATATAAGGAGAGCTGTGAGGTTGAGACTTGTAGGCCAAGTTGTAGAGACATACAGAGGCTTTGTATTTTAAAGTTCCACAGTAATGTCACATGGAAACATTAAAGAGGTTTGTTGGAGGGGTAACAAGCTGGACCTGCAAAACTGAGGAATTACTGTGAATACTTTGAGAGAAACAAAAATTTTATGTAAGAAGAATTTATAAGAAGCAATTGTATTAGGCTAGTAAGTTAGGAACCAGTTAGTAGGGCTGGCTGCACTTAGTTTTTTTCTTCTCGAGCTTGTTCAGATTCACCCATTAATATGGATAATGGTAGCAGAATATCCCAGTCTTCTCAGGTTTCAGAAGCCTTATTTTTCATTTATTTCTTCATTCCCTTAACTACCATCCTCCACCTTCCTCACACTCCTTTTGAGCTTCAATAGGGTAGACAGCTTTTTCTATTTTAATTGTGAGATATTCCAAGTATGCAGAATAGTGTTTTACATATAATGGACAACACAAACATACAGTAAATGCAACAATTATTTGTTGTGTTTATTTATTTATTAATTTATTTAGTCATTTTATTTATGACTTTTATAATTCTAGAAAAAATTTTCATAGCTTATAGAAATATTAATACAAACAATATACTGAGATAAAATTTAACCTAAAAATAGGTGAAAGAACAGGAGCAAAGAAAAATGAGGATAAAAATAAGTTAGATGAAGCTAGGAATAGATTAAGTTTACCAAATTTGTTTTGTAGAGTCTTAATAGATTATCATTATTGGTATACCACACATTTGGCTCTGACCTTTGTACCAACTAGCATAAAAAAGGAACATAAATAGAATTGTTTATGATTTAATGGTATAAAAACACACATTTAATTAGATGACAAGTAAATGAAAAGATGTGCAATATCATTAGTCATTAGGAAAATGCAAATTAAACACACATTGGGAGAGGCAGGAGGATCTCTTGAGGCCAGGAGTTTGAGACAAGCCTGGGCAACAGAGTGAGACCCTGTCTCTAAAAAAAATTAATTAATTAAAAAACACACACATTGAGATAGTGATAGTATTTCACACTCACTAGAAAGGCTAAGATAAAAACACACAGGAACAGGAACAAAAACAAAACAAAAGAAATGAACATCTCTACATGATAAAAAGAATCTTGACGAACTTGAGCTCTATTAAATTCCTAGAGGAAATGTAAAATATACAAAAACCTTGAAAAACAGTTTGGCAATTTCTTGTTAAACATACATAATCTCCTCCTGAGGAGTCACCCGAGGGAAATTCAGACACCTGTCCCCCCAAAAACCTGTGTGTGCTGTTTATAGCAGCTTTATTTATAATGGCCCCAAACTGGAGTACCTCATATGGCAATCAACTAGTGTGTAAATAAAATGGAGGTAATTGATACAATGAAAAACTGCTTTTTAATAAAAAGGAATTAACTAATGAATGCAATAAAATGGATGAATTTCAAAAGCATTACACACAGTGAAAGAAGTTGTACTCAAAGGTTACTACTGTATGATTCTATTTATATGACATTCTGTAAAAAAGCAAAATTATAGGAATAGTGGAGGATAGTGGAGATAGTTGTTTCCTTCTAAGCACTGTGAAGGAGACTCTATTGTGTATCTCTCTCCCAGCTTTAGGTGATTGGCATGCAATCTTTGATGTTCCTTGGTCTTTTCATCATCACCCTGACCTCTGTCTTCATCTTGACATGGGATTCTCCCTGTGTTGCGTGTCTATAAGGTCACATTCTGAGGTACTGGGGTTAGGACTTCAGTGTATGAATTTGGTTCAACCCATAACAATCTCCTTGGGTGATGTGTTCTAGAGACCCATCCTTTAAAGCTGTGGCTCTCAATCTTAACTGTTAGTGATTATCCAATGGATCATGTTATATAAGACATTCCTAGGCACCAATCCAGGAAACTATGCAGTGAGTACAGAAATTAGCGTTTTAAAAAACTAACTCACAGGTAATTCTCGTACATGCTGCAATCAGTAAAGATTGGGTCTGCAATTTCTCCCTTTTGTGCTTTTGTTTTCTGCCACTGTATTCTGGGCCATGACTGCATAACCAACTCACACTTGAAGTAAAAATGAAGAGAGTGAAAGGAAGGAGAAATTAAAATAAATGACAAGGTAAAGTCTAATGTTGAAAAGAAGACTCAAAATTGAAGAATAAAGTAACACATAATTAAATAAAAATAAATATGGAAAAGTGAATTTACATTTTAATAATATATTTTAGATCAATACATTTAATATTTTAAAAAGAAATAAGATAAAATCATTTTAAATTATAGCAGTCAAAAGTTAGAAGCGATGACATAAAATTGAAAAATTACATTAAAGCCAGCAAATATATATATATATGTACATATCTCCTATTTTTCTCTTTCCCATACCCAGGGAAGAGGGTTACAAGACCACAGCACCACGCTTACACTCTGAGCTCTTTTGAGGTTGGCCAATAGGGAACATCAGCAGAGATCTGGGAGCAGGATGAGGGAGGGCGTGAGAGAATTGTTCTACTTCTTCACATCCTGCCAGGGATCTCCTGCCTGCCCTCAGGAGAGTCCTCCAGCCACTTGGTTCCAGGGATAACTCTTCCTTTGCCCTTTAATCTCATGGGTGACATTGACTTCAAGGTGATATTAGTTCCTGGCTGTGTCGCCGTTCTTTTTTGCTTCCTTAACCCAAACCTCTGCAAATAGTCCCTTCATTGGACTCCCTTCAATCACTCCTTTCAATTTGTCCGATCTTTTTTGAGTGTGCCTGCCATCTATTTCCTGCCAGGAGTCTGACTGATAAAAGAATATAAATAAATATTTAATATGGGGCAAAATAAGAAATAAAAGGAAGAAGCCTAGAGAACAAAAGTAGATCATATACTTAAAAATAAAAAAAACACTCATAATAGCAACATGATATAAAATAATAATGAGACACTGTTCTATGTAGTTAACACACACTCATAGTCATTCGGAATCAAAAGAAGGAAAGAGGAAAGGTGAGGTCTAGGGCACAATAAGAAAACTCAAAGGAAACTAGGTCATTGATACACTTTCTGAGAGTTTCTTCTGTGCTGCCATGGCTTTTAGAAGACAATTTCTCAAATCCTTGGCCTTTATGATATCTTCTTCTTTGGAACGTGGTCACAGAAAACTTTATGGCAGAGAATCATATATTTCCTTTGTGCTTCATCTATTGTTTCTCTCTCTCATATTTGGGCCTATGTTAGCTTATCTTTCCTAGAGAATGTAATCATCTTTAAAAGGAACAGTAAACAGAACCAAGATTGAGATGACCTCATATGTTGAGAGAAGTCTTATTCTAGCAGGAAAACAATGCATTCAGTAAGTGCAATCACTGGTCACAGCTCAGTGAGTTAGTTTTTAAAATACATGTCTTATTTATAAAACACTAATGTTTTATCAAAATATGTGTGAGGCACAGTTCTAAGTTCTTTACAGACATTCTTTGCTTGATTTCTCATTATCTATGAAGTAGGTACTATTATCATCACCATTTTATTGATCAAGAAAACAAGACATGGTAAAATTAGGTAATTTGATCAAAGCTTCAGGACTAGTAAGTGGCATAGAAAATATTCAAACCTAGGAAGGCTGGCTCCAGATGTTATACCCAATTTCAATTGCTGAATCAATAAATAGAAAGATCTAAGTGTCTTAAAAGAGATAATTAATTTTCTGAAAAGTGGGGCAGATATACTGATCATGTTATAGTTAAGATACTTTGGTTGGAAGTCACAGAAGTTAGCAAAAGCTAGCTAATAAAACAGGGATTTTACATAAAAATGAAAATGCATTTTACAAAAATTGAGAGGAAAGATGAAGCTATCAGAATGTGAAAGGATAAGATATCAATGTTAAAAAACAAACCGGACACCTTGGTAAACTTCTCTATCTCTACTCTTTGTTTTTGCTTCATTTTCTCTAAAACTATGAATAGTTTCTCAAATTATTACTACATGAAGCAAGGCAATTAAAAGATAGCCTTTATGCAGCTTTCAAGTTTATGTCTTTATCATTTAGAATTCCATTTCTCAGCCCCACTGTCAATTTCCTGGGCAGAGTCTCTATTGTTTGGCTTTGGTCTGGTGTTCTCTTCTGGTCAGATTGACAGAGGCAGGTTGTTAAGGGTCATGGAGTACAGATGTAACAGCTAGGGACAGTCCTCAGAAATAGGAGGTCATTTTGTTTTAGGCAGATACCATGGAATGTATTTGCCATACATAGTGCCTTGAAAACAGATACATTGACCAGGTGGACAATCACTGTGAAGGAAGCCTGGAAGAGTTCTGTGCTTCCAGCTATAAGAATGGTCTTTGGGAGCAGAACTCAGCACTCTGAGAAAGAATTTGATAAAGAGCAAGGAAGGCAGCCAGAACACTCTTGGAAAAACACTTAAGACATGGTAGGAAAATGTAGCTTTCACAGGTACTTGTTATGAAGAGCCACATTCTGTATTTGTTTCTAAAATTTTCTTTGCTTTACTTCTTATGCACTTTTGCATTCATTTAACAAAAATTTTTTGAACATTTTCTATATAAGAAACATAGCACTGTTTTCTAGACTCATGAATGACTAAAATATGTTCATCATCTTATTGAAGTGTATGTTATTTAGTTTATAGCACACAAATACAGTACCTATCTGTTTATATCTATCAATCAATCTAGACATCCATCTATCTGTCTTTAAAGGAATTTATAAAAAAAAGACATATCTGCCCATTGTCACTATTCTTCTTTAACATTGTTCTAGAAATTTTGGGTAAAACAATAAGACCAAAAATAAATTTAGCCATAAATTTGGGAAAAAACAAAGAAAGATATCATTATTAACAGACAATATGCTTATCTATCTAACAAGAAAACCCAAGAGAATCACTAAACACCTTAAAATGTTTGAGTTCAGCTCATTAAAACGTATGTAAAAAATCAACATATTTCTACTATTTGAGGATTAATCTGTTAAAAATAAAATGGAAAGGAGATATATGTAATATCAATAAAATAAAATAGTGAGAAATTAATAAATAAATAAAATACCAAGAAATGAACTTTAAGAAGAAATACACTGAACTATACAAAACTGTTGAAAATTTTACCCTGGAACAAAAGAGATGATTTTAATAGGGGAGGTATAACATGTTTCTGCATGAGAATATGAAATATTTACCAATGTAAGCAAAAAAGGCATTTTTTCAGAACATTTTTCAACTTAATTGTAAAGTTAATTTGGAAGAAGAAATGAACTACAAAAAAAGAAAAATCAGGGAAAACTTCTAGTGATAGATTATAATTTAGTGTAATATTTGCACATATCACATAGATCAGTCTTGTCTCAGAATAGAAAGCCGAAATCTTGTCCCAGAATGTATAACAATTTAGTTACTCATAAAGGTAGTATCTTACAACAGTGGGAAAAGAATGTATTATTTAATAAATGTTCTGGAGTAGACTGAATCATTATTTGGAAAAGAAGTATTGATTGAAGCTATGGCTGTAATTATTAAATACATGAATGTCAATTCCAGATTAAATGAATGCATGAATATTAAGGATAATAGTTAACCTTAAAATATTAACACAAAATATAGGTAAATATGTACATAATCATATGGATCTGATCTTTATAAACATGAAATCAAAGGCAAAAACCACAAGAAAAATATAGATATTAACTATATGAAGAGGTAAAACTGTTTTATGAAAAAAGTAATCACTGTTAAAAGACATATTATTAAATTAACATGTTTGCTTACATTTAGAATGTTAAGAATCACAAAATAAAACATTTGGTTTTTAAACATTAAACATCTTCTAAGCTAATTACTTTTTAAATAGAAAATCGAATTATCTTGAAATTGTTTACAGCTTGCTATATCATATAACATCACATTTTAGTTAAATTTTAGAAAATTGAATTATCTTGAAATTGTTTACACCTTGCTATATCATATAACATCACATTTTAGTTAATTTCTCAGATTAATTTTTTGGCAACTAATCATGAAAGTTTCAAGTAATTTATCTCAAATTACCTCCATTTTTTATATGATCCAACTACAATAAACATTTCCAAATCTTCTCTTATAAGGGAGATATTTTTCTTTGTATGTCCACATTTTTTTTCCTCATTCAAAATACCATGATACTTTTGTGACTAAGTTGCTAGTGTTATTGTCCTGACCACACTGACATCAATGACAATGTTACTACTGATGATATCTTTCGGATTCAGACTGTTAATCCCACATTGTACATAGGTGAATACAACAAAATACATTTTAGTTGTTACAGAAAAAAAATAAGTCCCGCGATGATAGGTTCCTATAATGAAAGAGGTCATGCATAGAAGACTTTGAAATTTGGTACTAAGGCAATAACTGCTTCTGTCAGATCCCAGTAACTTCATTTGACAGGAGTAATGTTTCTACTTTGTCTTCATTTAGGACAGCTTTGCTTCAGTGAGTAGGAAACATGACAATGAGTTGTAGCAGCTAGCAGTTCAAACTGCTTTTCCAACTGAATCCTGAGGTGAAGCTAACTGACTTTTGCAAATAGGAAAATTAATGGTTTTCACAAATTTTTCCCTCGTGGCGTCATACAACTGTGATTTTTAAGAATGTAGACGTGTAATGAAAATTGAAATCATAATGGAAACTATAAAAAATATTCAGAATACATCTAAGTAAGAGCAACTCCTGCTGCAATGAATGTTTTCTTTTGGCAATGCTTGTCAAAGTCCATGCTTTAAACTGCAATGGTTTTATTTAGAAATAAGCTTGGATTTGAAGAAACATTTGTAGGTTCTCTCAAGGACTGAGGCTGAGCAGTCAGAGATATGCATTGAAAAATGTTATTGGAGAAAACTAAGGCATTATATTTGCTTAATTCTAGAGCGATATAACCATATTTATTTAATGAATCTCTGATATTTTAGAAAAACACAAGGCAAGGCTATTCTATTTCAAGTTGAGCTAGGTTCAGAAGATTTGGGTTCTAAGTCCTCCTTTGCCAGTTGCTAGCTGCGTGACCTGGGGAAATTCAATTCACTTATTTGGGTTTGGATTTTCTCATCTGTGAAATTAAGAAATTGGATTTAATTTATCTCAGTGTGCCTTCTATGAGAGGTCACTCTGAAATTCCACTGAACATTAAAGGGATAAGTTTTCTCTACACCACCGAAGTAAAAGAGGGTGAAGATTTGTAAACACGGGCAATTACATATTACACAAATCTATTATGAAATGATAAATGGGATTACTTATGGTCAGAGGGTGAATAGAAAAAGTCTGTTTAAAATGGACTGCCAAAGAAGGTGACCCCTAAGTATAATAAGCTTATTTGTAGTGATTTCTTCTATGATCTGAGTAAAATTCAGTTTTCTTACTCCTGATTTAAGATTAAGTATCAGTATTGTATTGCATTCTAAAGACACACAAATTCAACTCAAACAAGCTTGGAAAAAGTCTTAAGTCATCTTGAAAATTCAATAAGGGAAAACTGATACCTCATAAAACAAAGCAAAGCTTCTAAAATTTACTTTTTATGCATCATTCTCTACCCCCAAAATTCTATACACATGACAGCTAAGAAAATCACCCTATGATTGCAAATCCAAAATAATCTTGACTCCTTTTCACTTTTCCACTCTCTCTGGTTAGGATGTTCTTCCGTGGTCAATATTTGTTTCCTAGGGCATGTCCTCACCTTTTCTATTCATGCTTAGACTAAGGTAAGAAGTGAGACAAGCTGAAGTGGAAACAAATAATTTTAGAACACCTATTATATCTGGTAAGTTTACCTTACTTAATTGCATTTAAGTCCTCCCATCACTCCATGATGTAGGTATTGTCATCATTCACATAGGAGAGAAATAATTCAGAAAGAGACTGATAACCTTTCAAACATTTTATAGCTGGCAAAAGGATAGATTTGGACTTGGAACTCATCAACTTCTACTCTTTCCAATTCTTGATATATGAGTTAGAAAAGGAAAGATTTTGTTATTTATTTCACATGGCAATCTAATGTGAAAATAAGGTCAGATTTTTTAACACTACTATTTCGTATTTGGAATAAATATTTTCAAATTATAAACACCTGAATTTAAACTTTTCTCTTAGATGATATCAGTATACATTTGTATAAATACATATTTATATATGTATCCATGCATATATTAATAGATAAATATTTAGAGTGACAGTCATTTGAAAAGATAAAAGAAAAGATTATCAACATACACACGTGCACACACACAATGTACAGCATGTGTTAATGTTTATATAAAGAATGATTAGCCCAAAAAGTAAAAGCAGCAGCAATCAGAAGAGGGGAGAAAAACAAATGAGTGTGATTTCATGTGGACTTTTAAAGAATCTTCCATCAAGGATAATTTGTGGATTTTTAAACATCAGAGGACTGGCATATATCCAAATATCCCTCTTGTCACTTCAAAACTCAAATTGTAAACAGGGCTGATTTTAGGACTCTAAGTTGAACATCATTTTCTCTCAGAACTTTGATGACTTTCCCCATGGCCTTCTAGTGTTCTTGATACCCATTGAGAAGTCACAGGCCACTCTGATTTATATTCCATTTTACAGAACTGATTTTTCATTACTGGAAACTTCTAGAATTTACTTATCATCATTGGACTTCAGTAATTTTGCCATTTTTATCTTTTAGGTGGAAGCAAATCTTTAATATTAATCCTTCTTAGCATTTTTGGGACACGTTCAGCATATAGATTTATTTCTTTCAATTGTGACAGAATTTTTTTTTATTTCCCCTACTCTGAATTTTATCCTTTCTCTTTCTGGAACTGCTAATACTGGATGGGGTCCTCCTAAATAATGCTTTGAATTTTTAATCAATTCTCTACTATTTCATATCACTTATCTCTTTGTTCTAATGTTATTAAAATTCCCCAAACATTATATTTCAAACTTCTAAATTTTCTAATGAATGTGGTGTGTTAAATATATACATAAATACATACATAATATCTATTTTAATTTCTTTATATCCTATTATTAATTTCTGAGAACCCATTCTTTTTTTAATTAGCATTCTATTTTGGTTTTATGGATGCATTTTCATCTTCTATTTCTGTCTGCTCAGGGTGTTCTTCATTTATCCCATTAGATTCATGCTCTCACCTCCTGCTTTGTGCTCCTAGCTGAATGCTGTGGACTGAGCCACCTAAGTTGCATCACCAGGGCTCCTTGTCCTCTAGCTTCTAGTTGGGATTGAACAGAGAGGGAGGCAGGAGATCAGAGGATGGGCAGAGACAGACAGGAGAATATTTGTTCTCCTCACTCCCTCCTGTCAGGCTGTGGGTTGACAGTGAATTTCGTCCTCTTTTAAAGGTCACAGCTTATATCTGGTGGCCCTCTCCTACATTTGCAGCTCTCATGGGCCTTGAGGAATACTCCTTTTCCTATCACCTTCTGACCTAGAGACGATCAAGACTTCATGCCATTGGTAGGCCAGGAATGTTAAAGTTCAGCATCTCTTGTCGCCAGCTCTTAAAATGCTCACAACTGGGCCGGCACTTCTTTCTTTCTTTCCTTCATGTGCTGGGACCTTTCCCTTCTCTCTGGGGGAAAGTAAAATAAACTTTTTGCTTCTTTCTATCCTTAAAAAAAAAAAATGCTCACAACGGGTAGATAGTGTCTTCATTGGAGTTTTCTCAGCCTCACATTTTTTGTGTGCTGTTTTTACCAGCATCTTGAGTCATCTATTCTGAATGTATTCATTTTGGTTTTGCAAAAACTTCAAAAATTTTCTATTCCTGTGTTGTTTTTGTTCTCTTCAGGCTTTTTTTCCCCCTCTCTTTCTAATCAAATCATTTGTGTATTTTGTTCATAACTAAGAATGAGACACTAAAAATCTGATAGAATGAAACTAAAAATTTGATAAAAACTTTTGTACATGAAGGCTTTTGCTTTAGAGCCATTGAGGAACAATCTGGTTCTTTTATTAGTGGGCCCTCAATGTGAGCATCTCTGTTTTTCTCTCAAGATAGTTTCACCAGAGAAGCATCTTCTGATGTCTTGCCTGGAAAGTTTACGTCTGACTCCTGCTATTTATAGGACTGGGTACCATGTGGATCTGGTCCCATTTCCAGTATCGTTACTGAAATCTCAGCACTTATCCTAGAGGCCACATCAGAAGAACGACAACAAATAATTTGAGGAGGAGGAAAGAGGAGTTTATTACTTTGCTGGTAAAGGAGGAAAATGGTGACTATTGTCTCAAAATCCAAATGCTTGTACATAAGCAAAAATGCAGAGCTTTTAAAGGGAGCACCCTCAGGGTCTTTTAATTGCAGTTAATAATTTTAATCATCACATCTCTGCCATCTCTGCTGAAGACAAAGACAAAGCTGTGACCTTCACCCACCTGGGAGGCCCACCCAGACCTCTGCAGGCCAGGTGCTGGGCCTGGAATGGAGCCTGGGATGGAGCCGGCAGTTCAGCTGAGCTATATTTCCTGCAGCACAAAGAACCCAAGACATTCCCCTGCCCTACTGGCCCAACTGCTGCCTGAGGTAGGGATGCGGGTCTTCAGTTACCAAAAAGAGTTGGGGAAGTTATAAGGAGACAGAAAACAACATTTGCCTTTTTCTCTAGGCCATTCTCTCTGTTACAGTAGGGCCCTTTTTCAATTTCTTTACAGTACTTGGTTTTCCTGCTCTGGGGCCTCTATGCTTCCATTTCTCTACGAATTAAACCTCTAGTTTCCTTCTGGGTAAAGGAGGGGTGATTACTAGGAGATGCTGAATCTGAGACAGGACTGAGAGTGACATTGCTCCTTATACAGGCTTTTCAACAGTCCTGTTTTCAACCCCTGCCTCCACACCACCTTCCCCGGTATCTTGTGCCATCAATTCTTCGGGCCTTCTAGCCTGGTATGGCATATATCTTGGCCCTCTTTCCATGGCTCGTGCAGGGATTCATTTATCAATTTTCTTAGATATATTTGCTTCCTATAATATAAAATTACACTGATATTTTTAGGACTTTGAGCTCATTGTCTTAGTGTATTTTTATATTTTTTAAAAAATATTTCTGTTGTTGTCATGACATAATGTTATTATTAATAGAAGAAGTTTAAGTTCTTGGCAGCAATCTGAACCCAGCAAACATCCTCTTAAAAATGTTTTAATTTGTTTGAGGGTGAGGGGCAGAGATTATTGTCTCTAATAAACTAATACCCTTTAGGGAATTTGTGATCTCCGAAGCATTGATCTTTGGAACAGGACTGAGAATCCAGAGATGAAACCATCTACATATGGTAACCTAATCTTTGATAAACCTTCCTTAAATTCTTTAAATGTAGTCTCATTTGGTTATTTAAACATATTTATAGTTAGCTGCC